>CM021109.1:315027053-315311849 GCA_007115665.2 Sequoiadendron giganteum
TCTATCTCACCTATCTCTCCCTCCCTACCTCTTCTTCCCTCTCTCCTCCATTCTATACTTCCCTTTATCTCCCCCTCCCTCTCCTTACCTACCTCTCTCTCTCTCTCTCTATTTCACTCTCTCACCTCTCTCTAAATTCTTATCTCTCCCTTGATCCCTACCTCTCCATCCATCTCTCCTTCCCTCTCCACTTCTCTATATCTCCCTTTACTCTCTCTACCTACCTCTCTCTCTCTCTCCATCCCTACCTCTCCCTCCAACTCTCCTTACCTCTCTACTTTTCTCTACCTACCTATCCCTCTATACCCCATTCTCTCTTTCTCCCTCTCTCCATCCTTCCCTCTCTCAATCTATCCACCTTCCTTCTTCTCTCTCTAACTTCTCCCTCCTTCCCCTCTCTCCTTCCCTCTCTACTCTATCTCTATCTCAACTCTCTCTACCTACATATATATCCCTCCCTCATCTCTCTCTCTCTCTCCTACCCCCTCTCCCTCTCCCAAGTCTATCTCTCTCCCCTCTACCCTTAACCCTTAAAACCCTCTACCCTCTACCATAAACCCTCTACCCTCTATCTCTCTCCCACTCCCTCTCTCTCTTTCTCTCTCTCTATCTCATGTCTCTCCCTCCTACCCCCTATCCCTATCTCAAGTCTCTCTCTGTCACTCACTCAATCACTCCTATATTTTTCCACTCTATCCTTAGCCGTCTACCCTTAACCTTTAAACCCTTAAACCCTTAAAACCTCTATTCTCTATCTCTCTCCCACTCACTCCCTCTCTCTCTCAAGACTCTCCCTCCTATCCCCTCTCCCTCTCTCAGGTCTCTCTCTCTCTCACTAACTCCCTCTATCTCTCTCCCATCTACCCTTAACCCTAAACCCTTAAACCCTCTACCCTTGATCTCTCTCTCACTCCCTCCCTCCCTCCCTCCCTATATATCAAGTCTCTCCCTCCTACCCCCTCTCCGTCTCTCAGGTCTCTCACTCACTCACTCCCTATATCTCTCTCTCCTTTACCCTTAACTCTAAATGTTAAACCCTTAACCATTAAACCCTTAGACACTCTACCCTCTACCCTTAACTCTACCCTCTACTTCTCTTTATCTCCTCCCACCTCTATCTACCTAGACCTCTCTTTATTTTTTTCTCTCCTCTCTCTCCATCACTACCTCTCCCTCTATCTCTGATTTCATATCTACTTCTCTCTACCTATTTGTACCTCTATACCTATTTATCTCTCCTTCCTTGCCTCTTCTCTCTCAATATCTCTCTCTTCTTTCCCTCTCTACCTCTCTACCTCTTTCTCTACCCTTAACCCTAAACCCTAAACACTTAAAACCATCTACCCTCTACACTCCCTCTCTCTCCCACTCCCTCTCCCTCTCTCTCTCTCAATTCTCTCCCTCCTGTTGGGTCTCAAAAACGTAGGTTTGAACCATGAGAGGTTTCCAAGCTCTCACAATGCTTTTGGCCAACTAACAAGGCCAGTTGATGCAATTGTACCTTATGCTCTTTAGGCTCTGCAAAACCTAGGCGGGTGCACCTATATGTATGTTGCAGATTTAAGATTTGTTTCCTAGTTGATCAATCTATCCACAATGGAAAAGGGAAGTGGACAAATAAAATAAATACACCTACTCCTACTCCTACTGCACAAAGAAAATTCTGTACATTATTTCCATCCCAGTCCCTTCTCGGGAAAATTCTATCTCCTACAGTCTAACTATTGCTTTATTTTTCTACTTGTCCCCTGATTTTCTGAAATATATATACATTACATACCCAAGGGTCGTGACCCTTCACTTTCTATTACAATTGTTTGAATTTTATGACAGAGATTTAAAATATTTAATTAGATTTCCTTTCGGCAAATTAAATATTTTTAACTATATCATCGCTTTGATTTTTCCCTTTATATCCTTTCTCGCCCTTTAAATTTCATTTTATCTGCTCCTTTATTTTTATCTTCCTGTGGCCTTATTATCTTTATTGTTACTGCTCTACCGTGGGCTTGAATTTTCTTCATGCGGTATTGTGGTGTTTGTTTTACTCCCCACGTTTATTGCCTCAATGAGCCTTTACTGCGCTACTGTGGTCACTGGGATGACTACCAGTGGTACTATGGTAGCCACCCTTAAGCGCCAGTGCCAACCATTAACCGCTCCCTACTATCCTCCATTGATTTCCTTCGCTGACCGCTATCGTTACCGCGGTCACCGTGGTTTATGGTTTAACCATGCGTAGTACCGTGGTAACCGCTTCGACTGACACCGCTACGGTTTTCTCACCGCCACCGCACTACCATGATCATCGGCCTGACTGCCAGCAATACTACGGTAGCCACTCTGCAAACTGCTGGTTGCATTCATCGACTGCCCACTAACCATCCACTGTCACCCTTCGCCAACCGCTACCTGTTTACCACGGTCACCGTAGTCTGTGGTTTAACCGCGCGCGGTGGCACGGTAAACATCTCATGCCTGCTCTGTTAGCTGCTACTCAACCACCGCACTACCGCGGATAGTATGATATCCCCCCGCGGTATAGCGGTAGGGGTTAATGTGACTCCCCCAAACAATTACCACCATATCGTGGGCCCCCATGTATGAGGCCGTGGTTGGGCGGTAAATAATATATATAAAGTGATTTTTTAAGGGAGCGATAGTGATATAAAGTATATGAGCATTTTTTGGAAAGGGGAAAAATGAATTTTATATGGAAAGATAGGAAAATGATAGGTCTAGATGGAAAAACCTTAGGGTTTTTTATGAAAATAGTGGAAAATCACTTAAGTTTCTTATGGAAATTTTGGGCTCTAACACCTCCTACCCCCTCTCCCTCTCTCAAGTCTCTCTCACTCACTCACTCCTTCTATGTCTCTCCCCTCTACCCTTAACCCTTAAACCCCCTACCCTCTACCCTCAACCCAATATCCTTAACCCTAATCCCTCAAACATTAAACCCTTAAAACCAATTAAACTCTCTACTCTAATCCCTCAACCCTTAACCCTTAAACCGTCATCCCTCAACCCTCTACCTTCAATCCTAAACTCTTAACCCTAAAACCTCAACCCCTATACCTTGTACCCTATATGTTGGACCTTGAACCCTAATCCATCAGCCCTATACCCTCAACCATCTTCCCTCATCCTTAAACTCTTGACCCTCAACCCTTAAACCCTAAACCATTAAACCCTTAACCCTCAATCCTCAACCCTCAACCCTTAATCCCTTAATCCTCAACCCTTAAACCCTAAACCCTGAACCCTTATACCCTCTACCTTATACATTAGACCCTCAACTCTAATCCTTCAACCATATACCCTTAAACCTATACCCTCTACCCTAAACCCTAAGAGAGAGAGGAGGGAGGGATAGGTAAAGATGGATAGTTGAGATAGATAGAAGGAGAGAGATATAGGTAGAGAAAAGGTAAAGAGAGATAGAAAGAGGGGGAGGGAGGGAGAGATCTAGAGAGAGTAGAGAGGGAGGAGAGAGATAAAGAGAAGTGAGATAGAGAGAACTAGAGAGGGAATCTTAGGTCTCTCACTCACTCACTCACTCCCTCTCTCTCTCTCTTAGGTCTCTCTTTCTCACACACTCACTCACTCCCTCTATCTCTCTCCCCTCTACCCTAAACCCTAAACCTTGAAACCTTAAACCCTAAACCATTAAACCCTCTACCCTCTACCCTTAACCCTCCCTCCCCCTCTCTCTCTTTCAAGTCTCTCCATCCCACCCCCTCTCCCTCTCTCAGGTCTCTCTCTCACTCACTCAATCCATCTATCTCTCTCCCATCTCCCTTGAACCCTATACCCTCAAACCAATACCCTAAATCATCAACCCTATAGGTCCTCAACCCTATACCTTGAATTCTCAACCATATACTCTATACATTGGATCCTCAACCCTCATCTATCTTTGTCCCTCCCTCCTCTTCTCTCCTTATCTCTATCTAACTTATCCCTCCATCTCTCCCTCCATACATCCCACCTTCTCTTCCCTAATACCTCAACCTATACCCTCAACCCTTAAAACCTTAAACACTCAACCCTATACCCTAAACCCTCAACCCTCAAACCTTAAATCCTAAACCCTCTACCCTCTACCCTCAACCCAATATCCTCAACCCTAATCCATCAACACTTAAACCCTTAAACCCAATTAAACTCTCCACCCTAATACCTCTATTAGGTATGTCACTCACTCACTCCCTCTATCTCTCTCCCATTCCCTCTCCCACTCCTTCTCTCTCACTCTCTCCCGCTCTGTCTTTCTCCCTCCCTCTCCCTCTCTCAGATATCTCCCTCCCACTCTCTCTCTCTCTCCCTTTATCTCATGTATCTCCCCCCACCCCCTCCATTTCTCTCGAATCCCTCTATCTTGAGTACTCCCTCTCTCCCGTTACTCCCTCTCCCTCCCACCCCCTCTCTATCTCTCAAGTCTCTCTCTCTCTCACTCCTTTTATCTCTCCCATCCCTCTATCTCTCACTCCCTCTCTCTCCTACTCTCTTAGGTATCTCCTTCCCACCCTCTCTCCCTCCCTCTCTCTCACTCTCTCTCTCTGTCTCTATGGATTAGGGTTTAAGGGTTAAGGGTTGAGGGTTGAGGGATTAAGCCTCACTTATCTCACAATCCCTCTATTTCAGGCCTCACTTACCTCCCACCCTACTTTCTTAGGTCTCTCCTTCCCACCCCCTCTCTCCCACTTTGACTCCCTCTCCTTATCTTAGGTGTCTCCCTCCCAGCCTCTCTCTGTTAGGTTTCTCCCTCCCACACCCTCTCCCTCTCCCTCTCTCTCTCTCCCACTCCCTCTCTCTCTCACTCCCTCTATCTCTCTCCCACTTTGTGTCTCTCCCTCTCTCTGAAGTATCTCCTTTTCAGAGGAACATATTTGGCGAGCGCCAAATGAGTTTTACCTTGAAACGATAAAAATAAGGGTTGATCCCATGATTCAGTCCCACATTCTCCTGTGTTTTTCTGGTTCAACGCTTTATCCGAGTCAGAAACACCTCTTTTTTTTGCAATTGACTTCATATTGTACCAATCTATGCTTGATCCATCACCTTTTTACCACCAATCTCCATGGTAGACAACGTAGAAGAAGATATTTTGAAGTTTCTACATCATTTTACATTATCTGAGGTAATATATTGATTTTGGTAAATTGAAATGTTTGTATTTAGTATATTTGTTTGTTTTTGACAATATAAACTAAATTTCCTTAATGATTTTATTAATCATAACAATTGGACTTAGAATTCAACATTGAATTAGATGGGACTTGCATAAAAAAGTTCAATTTTTAGATTTGCATAGAAAAGTTCAATTTTTATGAGTTTGAAGAACAAAAAAAATAAAAAACATGACATTTACTTAACATAAATTTACTTATGAATTCTATTTGCATTGCTTATAGTAGTCCATTTCTAGCATGGCTAGTGGAGTTCATTGTAATTCATTCTTTTTTCAACTAATTTGGAAAACTTTTATTTTCATCTAATTTGGAAAACCTCATTGCCAAAGAAATAGTGAATAATGATAAGATATAGCATCACAAACCCTTCTTTGAATCCATATTCTTCATGACTTTGTTGACAATAATTGTTTTTTTTTGAGAAAAATAAACACAAGAGTCTCTAGTTTTCATTTAGGTGGCAGCAATTTATACCCTAGGTTTGTGATTCTCATTGATTTGCTGTATTGAATGGTTTCCACCCCTCTCTATGTCAATTTTTTTGTAAAATGCATTACTTACTTTTGTTCTATGTGTGTTTGTGGACATGTAGCATTCAAGGTCATGCCAAGGAAACGAACGAAGCCTCTAACACCAAAAGAATGTGCAATTAAAAATGCAAGGAGAAGAGAATAAAAAAATGTAGCTTGTGAAGCAAAGGAATTGCAGCCCATACAACCACAAATTCCCGTGCTATCTAAGAGAGATGTCAAATTGGAAAAACAAAGGGCACGAATGAGGAAAGTTTGTGGAAGGACAGGAATGGATATAGAAGTTGGGGGCACATCATCAACCATAGGTGAAGCTCAATGCACATCTCCAGTTGAAGACACATTGACAACAACATGTGGTTTTCCAGGTACATCGGAAATCACATCTCCAATTGAAGACACACCATCAAAAACATTGCGTTTTGAAAGTACATCAGCAAACACATCTCTATTTGAAGGAACTCCACAAATGACATCTCAAGTTGGAGGTACAACATCGTTTACATGTCAATCTCAAGGTATGTCATCAATTGCACCTCCAATTGAAGGTACACGATCTATCCCCGATGTTGTTGACCTTCCCAATATTGACACAAATTTACATTTGAGAACTCCTCCTAGAGTTAAAACCTACACTTTTGATTGATATTGATTCGAATGTTTTGAAATGGATGCCTAATAAGATTCCAAAACGTACATGTCAAAGATATGCAGAAAGGATATGGAGTTTTTTTTTTGCGAAGCTAAGTGAGGGTGGAAGATGCCAACTATTTTTTGAAATGATGAGGCAACTCAAATTTAAGCCCACCCTGAAGGCTCTTGGGCTAAGAGTTTTGAATGACTCAAGTGAAAATTCCATTGTAAAGAACTTGATGAGTGCATACGAGAGCGTGGGTTCCACCTCACGCACAAAGGATAGTTGTGTCACACGACGTGTGATGGCAACAACACTATTAAGCAGTCAAACAAGGAACAAGGTGAACATTACAAAGGGAAGTAAGTCTTTGAAAATAAGTATATCATCTCTAATGAGAGCCAAAGGAAGGTATGAAAGAGTGGAGGATCCAAATAGCAATGAGTTATGGGCATGTTCGGGTAGAGTGCCACGAAAAGACACAAGAATTGTTCAAGGCTTGAGATCTTTAATTGTGAATTATTGGAAGGATAACACAAGGAACTATCCTAATCAAAGAGATGTTGTAAGAAGGAGAATTGGTAGTATAAACCATGAGCCACATCCAATGCATTATTTGGATACCACTCAAACCCAATTTTTTGCTGATTTTGTACAAAAGTTTCTTGAAATTAAAATATGTCAAAGGTATTTTGAAATGCTAAAGCCTTTTTATGTCAAAATAAATCACAAATGCACTACTTGTTGTTGAAGGGTTCATATTGAGTTTTCTAACCATTATGATTTTTATCGACGTATATGTGTACATATGCATACTGACAATGTTTTGCAGGAATGTAACATAATGCCTCCACCTAAATCGTCAAGGAAATTTTTGTCTTCCATTTTATGTGAAAGAGAGGATGGTCAATTTTTTTACAAAAAATCATGTTTGGATGGCACATGTGATCATTGTGGTGGCATGCAACATTTTCCAATTTTCCAACACATGGCTAGTACACACACAATTGTTGACAAAATTGTGGAATTTGGCAAATATATGACAGTGGCATACAGTCTAAAAGATGGGAAAGAAGCAAAGAAGTGTGAATTGGTCAGTGATAATATTCCAGTGTATCAGTTTATGGGCATTTTTTGTGATCCGGTGGTTTATGATTATGCAATGCATACACACAGAGCACAATGGTTTGACTCACAGTTCAAGTTATGCAAGGACACATTTCCACTTCGTCATATCATTTCAGTTGTCGACTTCGCTGAGAACTACACACTACAACCGTAGAACAAAGTGCAATCATAGTACTACAACTCCGCGCAGGTTGCTATATTTGTACATATAGCATTCATTCATGCAAATGATAGTACAGAGGAAAATAGGAAATTATTGAGGGAGTATCACTTTTACATCAGTGATGATTGCATACATTCTACAGATTTTGTTCAAGGTTTCTTTCATATGTTCTATGTCGATCTAGCGAGCAGGGGCATATCATTTAGTCAACATATCATATGGTTAGATAATTGTACATCACAATTCAAGAATCCCAGAATGTTTTACTGGTTGAGCAGGATGCATAGGATTAGTGGTGTTCAACATATGTGGAACTTCTCAGAGGTCGGGCATGGAAAGGGGGAGTATGATGGAGTAGGTGCATGTATCAAAAGAGCCCTAGCATGAGAAGAGTTAAAGTACACAAACAATATAAAGTTGACAGATGCAAGATCAATTGTCCTGTGGTGCAATGGTTCAACGGGTCTAGGTAGTGAAGGAAATTATTTAGTTCGTAGATTTTTTCATTTAGTAGATGATACTAACATTACAAAATATGAGGATTGTTGTAAACTAACAGGATCGAGCGAGCTACACTCTTTTAGAAGCTCCAATACAGGTACATGGACTATCCATACAAGGAAGATGGAATGCTTTTGTTATGCATGTACACTTCAATCATGGAATGATTGCGAGTCAACAGAGTGGGTTGATGAATGGTCTATAAGAAGTCTAACCCCACTTGACACTTATCAACTCCCAACGCCTCTACAAATCATGGAGATGCAATCATCCATTGACTTTGATCATGTATCAGACCTACTAGAAGTAGGTAATATATCTTACTTACAAGTTTTATTATGTTGCTCAGTAAATAAATCTAACAAGATGAACATATCAATGCAGGGCACGTTTATGCAGTGATTGCAGATGAAGACAATGAAGAGGGTACAGATTATTACCTGTGTCATTGTATTGAGGCCAAAAAGAAATTGGAGTCCCCAGTTATAGATAGAGAAAACATAGAATATCCTACAGGTTCAGTGGTTCATACTGGAACATGGCTTCGAAGGTATCCAGTTAAGAATGTTGCAGTTTGGTTGTTTGAGGACTTCGACACGCATCGAAAAATTATTCACTGTTCGAACCTTGTCATCGCCACCAATGTTCATTTGATCAAATATAAGGGTAAACCTACGAGCAAGAACTTGTGGAAAGTGCGTGAGTCTGACCACGAGCCAATACTTGACACAATAAAGACTAGAGCAGACCCAGACGGTTCCTTGGATTGATTTGTAAGTATGCACATTGAATTTGTAAAGCCATGTTATTGATCACTCTTTTGGACCAACACCTTGCAATAAGGCTTTTTCACCATTACTGTTTGATGTCATATGCATTTACGGCTGTCATTGATCCTTTTCTGATTGTGACTGTAGGTAATAATAAAGTTTGTCAAAGTATATAAGAAAAGAACAACATCGGTTGCTAGTGCAAGTGTTCAGTGGTATGAGAAACATCAGTTGCTGGTGCATTTTCTAGTTGTCAATCTTCTCTTTCTTTTCCATCTCCTAGATTTATCGGATTCTTATATGCTACACATTTTATGTTAAGCCTCTCAGTGATATATTTGAAATTTATACATAGGGTCATCGAGAGATGATAAAGTAGCGAAGGGGCACATCACCATTGTAGGACCTTCAATCGACCTCCTTATCTAGCATGCATGAAGGTGATAGTAGGTCTCGTCAGCTATATGACTGACATTATTTAGTTATTGCTCTTTTAATGATTTTTATGTGAGTCTATGTCTAAGATTAAGAGGCTTTTGCAGGTTTTTTGTGGACCAAATTCCTATGATACTACACAACCACAGAGAGGCTACTACCCATGTGTTTCGTAGGGAGTAGGGGATGTACATGTTTTGAACCATTTTGGAATGCAAATAGTTGGGTCAGCTAAGATGGAATGGAAAAATGAAACTGGGCAGCAACTCCTTTTGTCCTTTTCTGAAGTACAATATATTTCATGATTTGTGTTGGAAATGGGAGGATTATATCCTTGCATGTATTGCTACAAGTATTGACAAATGGGAAGATTTTCAAGATGTTCTTCCATCACTATTGTAATATTTGTCATTGACTTAGTATATTTTTTAAAGACTCCACATTCATAAGGACCTATCACTGCATACACAACCATAGCTCTTGGAGTCTTTAGACACTGTCTGACATAGACTTGATAGTCATAGGACATTGAATGTGGTGAGTGAATTTGATTGTCAAAAACTTTATAATCATACACTCACTATACTTAACAACTGATCACTACTCATTTCTAATATGTCCTTTTCATTTGCACATTTCCATGTACAATGACCCTTCATAGTTCCCTTGTGTTCATACATTCATGATGCTTGTCTTAATGAATAATCTTCCTTTAAATCTATTGTCCTTTGATGAAGTGACAAGGTAGGGGAAGCGTATGCCTCAAAGAAATCAATGCAACCTAGGTCATCTCTAACATACCTTAGGGTATGACATTCAACAAAACAACTACTATGGTTCAACCGACTCGGTCCCTTAAGGGTGCAAACTAAAAAAGGGAAACAATATTTAAAAGGGTATTACTTGTAAACCATGGTGATTAAAAAATATCTGTCTGAACCTACGAGATCACATTGGACCACTCTACAATAACCTCTCTTGGTTATTGCTATCTCGAAGGCATTTTCCTGTGGTGGCAAATTTTCACTCGGGGAAAGAATTGTCAAATGCAAGTAGTTGTAAGTTGCAAAGTGGTGCAACTTTCGTTCTGCAGCTCGTGTGACCAAACAAACTGTTCCAACATGTATAGGTGGGTACATTTACACTAGGCATAGTCCTCTTTTGCACCTAAACATGCTCGCTTTGAGCTACGTTCAACCGGATCGATCCCTTAAGGGTCCAAAGTGCAAAATGGCTGTGAAATTCAGCATGCTATTATTCAGACACCGTGATGCTTAAAAAATTCTTTTCTGATCCTAAAAAATCATGTTGGGCCCATCTACAATAACCTCTCTCAGTTTTCTCTATCTCGGAGGCATTTTCCTGTGCTGGAGAATTTTCACTCGGGGAAAAAGTTGTCAAATGCAAGTAGTTGAAAGTTGCAAAGTGGTGCAACTTTTGTTCTGCAACTCATGTGACCAAATAGATTGTTCCAACACATTTGGGTGGGTACGTTTATGCTAGGAACGGTCCTCTTTTTCACCCAAACACACAGAATCGCTCTGAGGTACGTTCAACCAGATCGATCCCTTAAGGGTCCAAAGTGCAAAATGGCTGCAAACTTCAGCATGCTATTACTTGGACACTATGATGCTTAAAAAATTCTCGCTTGATCCTATGGGATCATGTTGGGCCCCTCTACAATAACCTTTCTCGGTTTTTGCTATCTTAGAGGCTTTTTCGTATGGTGGCGAATTTTCACTCAAGGAAAAAGTTGTCAAATGCAAGTAGTTGAAAGTTGCAAAGTGGTGCAACTTTCATTCTGCAGCTCGTGTGACCAAAAAAATTATTACAATGCATCCGGGTGGGTATTTTTACGCTAGGCATGGTCCTCTTTCACACCTAAACATGCGGAATCACTCCGAGCTACATTCAACCGGATCGATCCCTTAAGGGTCCAAAGTGCAAAATGACTGCAAAATTCAGCATGCTATTACTCGGACACCGTGACACTTTGAAACTTCTCATCTAATCCTACAAGATCATGTTGAGCCCATCTACAATAACCTCTCTCATTTTTTGCTATCTTGAAGGAATTTTCCTATGTCGGTGAATTTTCATTCAGGACAAAAGTTGTCAAATGCAAGTAGTTGAAAGTTGCAAAGTGGTGCAACTTTCGTTTTGCAGCTCGTGTGACCAAACAAATTGTTCAAACGCATCTGAATAGGTATGTTTACGCTAGGCATGGTCCTCTTTTGCACCTAAACTCATGAAATCACTTCGAGCTACGTTCAACTGGATTGATCCCTTAAGGGTCCAAAGTGCAAAATGGCTGCGAACTTCAACATGCTATTACTCGGACATCGTGATGCTTAGAAACTTCTCGTTTGATCCTATGGGATCACATTGGGCCCTTCTACAATAACCTTGCTCGGTTTTCGCTATCTCGGAGGCTTTTTCCTATGGTGGTGAATTTTCACTCGAGGAAAAAGTTGTCAAATGCAAGTAGTTGAGGCATATTATCAAACAATTCATTACCTTGTCTATGGCTTGTCATGGCATTCCATCACCATGAGACCACTTTTCTTTGAGGCATTTTTTCAAAAATTTCAATGGCTTGTCTATGCTATTGCTTACTATTATGCTTCCATATATTTTTTCCAAGCATCCATAGCTTGTTCGAAAGCATCTGTTTTAGGCTTTTAGCCATAGCAAGAAGGAAATGAACTATTTGATAAAAAGCTTTGGTAGACATATATGAAAAATGTCGTAGCATAGACAAGGGAATGAACTATTTGAAAAAATGCCTCAAAGAAATGTGGTCTCATGGAATGCCATGACAAGCTAAAGCAATTGGCAGCTACTACTAGTTATTAGTTATGCAATGTGAAGTAATTGCATAACTGCTTAGGTTGACTTTGTCAAAAGCTAAATTGTAATTGAAATTTTGTCATCTACTAGCATCTAGTTATTCGTTATGCAATGTGAAGTGATGCTTTGAGTTTGAAAGATGTGCAATGCATGAATAAAAACTAAAAAAATCTATTTTCTACATTTCATTAGTTAAACTCTTTATTTTATTTGCTTTCTCTATATCTCTATGCTATGGAAATGCCTTTCAATTTGAAAAAAGATAGTTTTTATCTCTTGTTATACAATTTTTTACATTTTTTTATCTCTTTTTATAAAAAGGAGCAGATATACAATGTTAAAGAAGAGTGAAAGCACAACTAAATTTATCATTTCAAAGCAATTTTTTTGATGCATTTTTTCAAACAGTTCACTTCCTTCTCTATGCTTTTGCTTACTATTATGCTTTTGATATATTTTTCGAAGCATCCATAGCATGTTCAAAATCACTTGTTTTAGGCTTTTAGCCATAGCAACAAGGCAGTGAACTATTTGAGAAGATGCTTTGGTAGACATGTATGAAAAATGTGGTAACATAGAAAAGGCAAGGAACTATTTGAAAAAATATCTCAAAGAAATTTGGTCTCATAGAATGCCATGATAAGAAAATGCAATTGGCAGCTGCTCCTAGTTATTAGTTATGCAATGTGAAGAAATTGCATAACTGCTTAGGTTGAATTTGTTCAAACTATATTGTAATTAAATTTTCGTCATCTATCAACATCTACTTATTAGTTATGCAAAGTGGAGTAATGCTTTGACTTTGAAAAATGTGCAATGCAATGTAATCAATGACATGAATATAAACTACAAAAATCCATTTTTTACAATTCATTAGTTAAAATATTTATTGTATTTGCTCTCTATATTTCTATATGCTATTTAAATACCTTGCAATCGTATTTAAAAGGCTTAATAGGTCAGTTAGGTGGTATTTGCAAAATCAAGTTGTGAATGAATGGTAATTAAGAGCAAAATTGGCAAATTTCCATCTTAGAAGTCTAACAAAGGGTGGTTATGGTGGTTGATCGGCTCAAGGGGTAGTTGGAAGGTGGTATCAAGACATATTTCTGTAATACCCCGAGTTGAGGGTTGATTTTGTTCAGTTTCTAATAAGAAAATATACTTGAAAACGTTGATCACTGGTTTTCTTTGTTTTCTTGAATTTTCTTTGCCTTGCACAGGCCCATACAAGTCTATCATGACTTGAGGCTTTGGATACTTGATTGCATATGTGTTTACTCTCTTTGCATCTATTTTGAAGGTTTAAATCCAACGTTGGTGTGTGTGGGATCAACAAAATTGGTTACTGCTCTATTTTCTGTGTTAGGGGTTTTGAGGGAAACACCATGACACATTAGCCAATCCACCTACTGTTTTGACCCTATTGCTTAGTGGATTGGCCTGTACCATGATTAGTTTGGTGTATGAATACTTTGGAGGCTAAGAGAATGAATAAACTCAGTGGGGTGTGAAGTTCTAATGTTGTTCAGGGGTGTTTCCACCATGAAAGTAAGGAACTCAAGTATTGAATCTGAGAAATACTGAAAGGAATGGGATTGTGAGTGTCCTTTAAGTTAGGGCAGAGGTATTGTGGGGTGTTTGGACCTTTGGAAGGATTGGGGGAGGTTTGGAGTTATGCGTTTCTTTAAAACCCTTGTTTTTGTGAGGGTTTAGGACGGTTTGTGAGTAGAGGAATAGAAAAAGTTCTTGGGGCTCTTAAAATGGGAGAATCTTGAGTTTGGTGAGCATCCCTAAAACTGTTTCAAGTTTTCTTGGTTTGGAGGTGAGTTTGTGAGGGGGTTCCTTTGGAAATTAGGCCTAATTGTGAAGCTTAGAGCGAGGGAGGTCTATTGAAAGTTCATGTTGGTCCGAAAGAGTTACTATTGGTTTTGGCATATGTTGTGTAACCCTGAAAAGGGTATCTTAATACACCTTTAAATGGTCAGGTGTTTTGGAAAGGTTGGGAGAAATTAGGCTTGGACCGGGTTTTGAGTTTGGTGCAGGAGCACCTACACCACATCATCAATTTTTTTTATTTGAATACATCAATAGGGAAATGTTAGTGTATTTAGGTTTATTTTGTCTAATAAGCTTTGAGATATCAAGCATAATGCAAATAAAGGGTGTTTTGTGTCTTAGAAGTCAATTAGAAATCATATAAGTTGTAAAATGCTGACAAAGCAACTTTAACACAAACAAATGTAATTAAGGGACCAACTAATACCAAGGTTGGTTATGGGCGTTGGGGAGAAGATGGTTGTTGGAAAATTCTTTAAAAATCCTTACCAAGGCTCAAATGAGAGAGTGGAAGAAGTTTTGTAACAATTTTACACAATAAACACCACAGTTTTGAGCAATTTTCTAGAAAAATATTGTTTTCTTGTTCTTTTTGAGTGTTGTACGGGCACATACAGGTTCTTCGTGGTCTAATAATTTCAAAGGATGTGTCTATGTGTTTTATAATTCATTTATTTTTTATTTGGTCTCTTAACTCTTTCTTTGTAGAGAGAACCAACACAAACAGTGACTATCCCAGTGTTGTTGAATCAAGGGTTTGAGGGGAAATTTGTGATGTAACAATCAATCCACCTATTTTTTGCTAATGTATCTTGGTGGATTGATTGAAAACATGTTATAATAAGTGTGTCAACTAATTTTGGAATAAAGAGTCATAATTATGTGGTGTTTTTCTGACTGTTCTAAGACTGAACAAGGGTTTTCCAGCATGGAAGTGAGGAACCAAAGAGAGGTTTTTAAGAATTAATGCCTATAAGGGTTATGTGAGGGTCTGATGAGTCTGTGAAAAAGTATTTTGAGGTTTTTGGGGCTTTGGAAGTGTTGAGAGAGGTCTGGAGTTGTATGTTTCTTTAAAACCCTTGATTTTGTGAAGGTTTAGGAGGGTTTCTTGGGTTTTGTGAGTTAGAGGCTCTGTAGACACAAAGTAATGAAAAAATTTGAGGTTTGGCACCATGACCTAAGACTATCCAAGGTGTTTGGATAGATACCTAAAGTTGGAAGGGTGGTCCCTTTGGAAAAAAGGGGCTAATTGTGAAGCCAAAATTGAAGTAGGTGTGTTGAAAGTCTATGTCGGTCCAAAAGAGAGACAACTGATTCTTTGGTATGTTGTGTAGCCCTGAAAAGGGTATCTCAATCCATCTTGTAATTTTCTAGTGTTTTGGAAAGGTTGGGAGAAATCTGGCTAAAAATGAGTTTTGAGTACTACAAGAATAACCAGTCACATATGTGAGTTTTGGAAACCTTGATGAATCTAACTTAGGGATTGTTGTCAATTGATTCAATTGTCATTGTATGAATGTTGATGGTATTTGTAGGGCCTTGGTGGAGTCTTGTTGTTCATTTGCAAGTTTGAGGATTTGAGACCCTTGAGGGTGGGTTGATGCCTATTAGGCTGAATCATTATGAAGAAGAGTTCTTGATTGAGAATTGACATTTCCATTGTTGTGAGTCTTCTCCACCTTGGCTCTGCATCAGAGTGCTACACGGGTGGATTGTTGGGTAAGGTGTTGAATGAAGAGTTTGGTTTGATGGGGCTTTGAGGTTGTGTAGATTGCTCAAAATAGGTTGTATTAATCTTGTTAGGAGCCCCTTGAAGGTAGGTTGTCAGATTGATTGGGTTTGAGCCTCCTTGCCTCTACATCGGTGAGGCACAAGTAATTGAAGCATTCCAAAGGATACAAACCACCACGAATGGAGCTTACTTATACAATACACTTTAGATGGGGCTTATTGAACATTCAACAGTAATTAATTAAGCATTAGATGTAAACAAAATCCATGCCTACAACATTCAAGCATACAACTAACACGATACGCATGATAACATCATTCAAAAATGGCAGTAAAAAAATAAGAGTTTCTTTAATCAAGAATCCGAAAGGCTATACAATGATATATATTGATAAAAGTATATAAATATATCCAAAAAAACCATATAGGCTTGGTACAAAGGAGCCATTTGGACATGAAATATCATGTATATATATCAATAGTACAAAAAATATGTTCCAAAATGCCACATAGGCATACAACAAACAACACTAATACATAGTCATTTCCCTCTAGGGGAAGGAAATAGATCTCGTGCTGCCTTCGAAATTTGGCTGGATGGAGTGACTGTTGCTTGTCTTGTCTTTCGAACACGCCCGCTACTCCTCCTCTCTTCACTTTGGACCTTCAACTGATACGATTAAAAGTAAAGATGTTAAAACATAGAAATTGAATTATGGAATGGCATATAACAAAATATGATCACTTACCACATACATATAGTCATCATGCACATTTAAAGCGTCACCATGTCCACGATTTGGAGTGACAACCACCTGTAGCAACCATGAAGATAGAAATTAAACTACATAAAATTATCGTGAAAATTTTCTATAATAGACCATAAAAGAGAAAATATAATGTTAAATCGACTAATCTATTCCATACCTCTCTCAATGGATCAAAATTGGCTATTGCTGCAGCAACTCTATGGTCCATCGTGCCACCAACATCACCAGGGCTATCTCTTGTCAACAACTACAAATGAAACAATATCTCAGGTATCATGTTGATATAGGAGAACATAATGTGACACGATCAATGAATACTTGAATGCAATGTTTGTGTTTCTCATCAATTTTTTAGATTTGTATATACGCAAAATTATGAAAACTAGCTAACATAGATTTACAACCCTATCAATGAATAAAGGCTACCTGAGTGTACATTGTTTGAGGATATGAATCGTGAGGTGTGGAGAAAGAAGGTGCACCGGGAAACTATTTGAAATTCAAAGCATGTTATGAGACAAACATTCAAATATAGCATTCAACTATTCAAATGCAATAATAATATCTTTAATACTAGTTGCATACCTGTGGACTCATCGTCGAGAATGTATAAGGGTCTATAGGAATAGAGCATCCCTCATGAACAGTGCGGCCCTGAAATTTCATCATATTAAAATTCTACTAATTTAGTTATTCTTAAATTTTCTAAATATATTTTAATAAACAACATTAAAATAACTTGCTAAATTTTACCTGAGTGCCAATGTCGAATGTATCATTCAGAATATCATCTGTGAAAGCCATCGCCTCTGCAACTAATGTAGACTGTGTAGCTACATCACAAGCACCCTGATAATCGTACGTACAAACAACACCACAAGCGCCACAATGGTGGGGTGGAGCTCGGGGCCTGCATGTCTCCTCCACACCAGGCTCTACTAGAGGACTTGCACACTGTAAAATGGTCTGGGTGAGTGATCCAATCGACTTCATCATGTCCACCTCTACACTGTCCTTAACAATGGAAGGAACAACGACATGCTCCACCATGGGTCTACCCAAGGCTCTCGGTGCCAACTGTGGATTACGTCGTGCAACAGGTCTATCGTGTGTGGAGCCCTCACCTCTACCTTGAAAGTCTAAGATGTCAAAATAGTTTGGCATTTTATTGAGGACAAACTCGCAATAGAGTTTCCTCAAAAAGTATTGTGGCACCTCATGGTTATTGCATGGAGGTTGGTCAAATACCATCCACCACCACTCCCAAAATTTGTTTCTAATTAAATCATGGTGGCACCAATGGATGGGGAACCTCTTGCATGCATGGGACAAAGGTTCATTAGCTTTTGTGTCTTTAAATAGGGCACACAACTTGACTTTGCTAATTTTTAGTTTTTTGACATCTGCATATGACAAACCATTAGCATAAAATTGCCTCATCTCATCACTCTTAGTTGACCAAAAATTCATTTACTCACTCATTTCTCCTACATGAGTTAAAATTGACTTCAATGATTCAGCAATCCCTCTCCTATAAAGGTGGGTTTCGGCATGCTCAGTTAATCTTGCAATTAATTGTTGAATGTCTCTTTTATTGTTTTCAATTTGATTTTGAATATTTTCTTGTGTTCCTTGAGGATGCCTATGAATTGATGGAAGGGTTTCAGGTTGTTCTTGTATAGGAGGCTCTTGATGAGGGGGTGATTGTGAATTCTCTATGTTTTGAGGTGGAGATTCATTCCTTGAGAATTAGAACAAAGTTTTATTATAAAAATCTATTTAAAGTTGCATTCCAAATCAAATTCGAAATAAATAGAATAAAAATAAACACTTCTTTGCAATCTTCGACCTCTCCGATGTGTTGGGGGCATTCTCGTGGAAAATGGCAAGCTAAGGATGCAAAGAATGGAGGGGATTGGGCGAGCGCAAGTTGCAGACTTGAAATCTTCCTTCTCAAGCCATGGGTTGAAGACAAAATGAGGGTTCCAAACCTGACTTTTGCATTTTATGTCTAGAAAGCCATTTGGCGTGCGCCAAATGTCTTTTTAAACATTTGGTGTCCACCAAATGGCTTTCTAGTCATTTGGCATATGCCAAATTTGGCGTGAGCCAAAGGCCTTATTTCGGGGTTTTTTTGATCGTTTTTTCAATTTGGCACCTAAATTGTGTCACAGATTGGTGCACTTACCCAACTTTTGAGTTTTAAACATTTTTGAAAAAAAAGTTATATGTGACCAATCTATAAATTGTTCTTTACACAATTAAAAAAGATCATTTTATGATTATTTTAGCTCAAATTATATTGGTTGTACATGTGGGGTTTTCAAAAATAGCAATTTGGGCCAATAAAAATAAAAATTAGAAAAAAATTATTCAAATAAAATCCTAACCAAACTTCACCATAATACACATATTTTCCAAAAGCAACTAGAAAAATAATTTTATTTAGGTCAAGTTATGTTGGTCATAAATGTGCATTTTTTGGCTCAAAATATAGGACTTCAAAAAAGTTCAATTTTTTACATCCTAGATACAAGATTAAATTTATCATATGGGTATTAAAATAAATTACATAATTGAAAACTAGACAAAAAATACTACATTTCATATTTATGAACCTTGTCAATATTTTATGTGTAAATGCTTCAAATTTTTACTCCAACTATGACAAACTTTAATTTTCAGGAAAAAAAACTTACACTCTGGGGCCAAAATGTGGACCCATTATCTTGCACTTACCCCTTCCTTCTCCTAATTCTCACCATTTCATTCAAAAATTTCCTTTTTTGGGCCTACAACCTTTTCTTGCACTTTTGTACTTGGTTTCAAGGTCCCTTTTAGACCCGATAGCTTCCAAATGACGTATAACACTTTAGAACTCTTGGAGCTTGCTCCCACATACCTCCTCGCACATCCCAAGTCTACCTTAATGACCTGATACGACCGTATAACCACTCTTGAAGGTTCTTCCAACTTAAAAATGACTATTCATCATAAAGACCTAGATTCTCATGTGTTTCTAGTAGTAAAAAGGTAGAAGATGCTTGTAGTGTAATTAATGTAGTAGATGAAGTTTGATGACTACTCTAAAAATTTATGTGGGATCTTTCTTGGATAAAACATCACACATTGTTATACTATTAATGTAAATGTTATAATTTGTAGATTTGAAAAGAATGATTCCCCATACTCTCATGGTACACTCAGATATATCTTGCAACATGATTTCTAACATATTTTGTAAGGAAATAGAGCCCAATAGTTATGGGTATTTTGTGTAGAATACCAATGGATATATTTATAGGTTTTAATCATATTTGTGTGCCCTTTCCTATAGGATAAATTTTTTAGGGGATATTGGAACCGAAATTTATTATTAAAGAAGAGGATGGAAAGTAGAAAGAATAGGGGAACTTTGTTGGGAAAATGTGTCTCAACCTTGCAATTACATAAGTTAAAGTTGATACATAAGGTATTGTTCATATGACAATGACATGGGGTCGACTGGTCCCACGCTGCCCCCTCGTAAGGGGCACGGGGGGATCATCCCCTTGTCTAGGGGTTTGGGGGTGGTGCGTCCTGGTGAGGGCTTGGGGGTAGCGCTCTCGAAAGGAAAATTTTATTTTTATTTTATTATTGTAAATCTTGACTGTTTATCATTAGGTCTTAGATTTGATGATTGATATTTTATTAGCTTGACTTACCCTAGAATTAAACCCTATTTTATGAGGGAATTGTATTATGGTTGTGTATTGTGATGTATTCTGAGAGTCTGATAGCTGTTGTGTTGCCTTTGGATCTTTGGTTGGTGATACTCCTATGAAAAACTTTCTTTGCAAGTATATTGTAATCTTTGTGATTTTTGAATAATATATTGGGTGACTTTTGGAGTGTGGGGTTTTTCTCTCGGAAGGGTTTTCCCCACATAAATCATTGTGTTGTGGTATGCATGATATTTATATTTATTTTTGTTTAAGTTTCTGTAACTATTAAAGATTTGTAAATTTTTGCATTGTTCTCCTCTCAAGATTAGTGCAGGAAGTTGTTTCACTACCTTAGCTTCCTTACAAACATAACAAAGATAAAAATTACATAGTTGAACCTTAGGGTTTATAGTTCTTTATATCTTATTATGTAATGTTCCCATTTACAGAGTGATCGCCATTTAGGAGGTTGGTTAGCCTATTAGCCATTCCTGTAGGCTAATCTAGTTGGATAGGGAATGATTTGCTACAACTGGTCATATTTTTATATTTTTGGCCAGTGGAGATAAAAGGGAAATAAATATTTTATTATTTGGCCAAGGAGGGAATAATATTAAATTAATTATTTATAAAGTCATCTAAATAAATTAAATAATAAAGGTAACTTTATTTTAATTAAAGTGACTCTAATAAAAAAAAAATATTATAGTCACTTTATTAAATATTTTAAAGTGACTTAAAAATAAAATAATATTATAAAGTCACTTTAGGAAATATTAAAGTATCTTCTAGAAGTTGGAGTTAGTTACAAGTTGGATTCTTCTAGAAAATTCCATTGAGTCTTTAAAAGGAGTCCAGTTCAAGTCATTTGGGCATATTGTGGAGTTGATAAACTTGATTTCTCTCATTCTTCAGCTGAGGATTCAATTGCAACCAACTCTAAGGACGAAAACCCTTGGAGATTTGTAGGTTGTACAAAAACCCAATCCTACTTTGTGAGATAAATCTACCCAATGTTTTCCATTGAGATTATTGCAGGTATTTGGCATTGAGAAGGAGCTAGAAATGATATTTTATTTGTAGGTTTACAACTACTAGGGTTTGATATAATTTTGGCTAGGGTTTCTACACCCTATTTTGGTGTTTTTGGTAATTTTGGAGCTCAACCAACTAGGGTTTGAAGAAAATCATCATTCCAGCTATGGTTTGTGACAACTTGGGAGAGTTTTGTTGCCAAATATTTCCAAGTTATTTGTTGTTATCATTTTCTATTGCTAGGCTCTAGGGTTTTAACCCTTATTTTTGAGTTTTTGGATTTTTGGTAGCCAAATCATTTTATATAAATTTTATGAAGTGGGATGACCTGGTTTGGCTATTTTTGGAGGCTTTTGGAAGTGGTTTCAGATCATCATCACCTCCAAGTTATTTTATATTATTTTTGGTGACATGGGTATTGCATATTTTGAAGGATTTTATCATTTTGCACCTAAGAATTGAAAGGGGAAAGTGCATATCTGAATTTCAGTGTGTTATTACAGCTTCTTTCAAAGATTAATTGCATATTCTTCATTCTTGGGAGTAGCCGTACCTTCCACCTTTACAAATCACCTTCATTATTGCTGAAGTGGTGCCATATTCCATATTTTGAGTGTTGAGACTTCATCTTTGAATTTGGGTATGATTGTATTGTGCACGAGGATAATATTTTATGTATTTCATCGTAATATTCAATTTTGATTTTTATATCAAAATTATATCAGTTTTGAATCTTATTGTATATCCTCATTTATTTGGAGAAATAAGAGTCCTATTTAATATTAGATTGCTTAGATTTTATTGTATTATCATTATATGCAATTATTTTACAAATATCAAATTGAAAAAAATCAAACATCTCATCAAAAATTCAAGAAAACATTCAGAAAATCAAAACTCTTCAGTTGTATGACAACTGTTTGACAAAATGTCAAACCTCCAAAACTGAAAAATTCAAGGCCGATTAGACAAGGGTTCTTACAGTGGTATCAAAGCTTGTGAACCTACCAACCTGTTGGGTTATCGACCAGTTGCAACTGCTCGGTGGTTTTGGTAAAATTAAATTCTATGCAAGAACTCATGGTAGAGCTCATGCAAGCTTTTTAGGACTATGACAGGAATTTGAAAAATCGTCTACAACATTCAAATTTTTTTGATGCTTTGTTTGTAAATTAAAGGAAAGAGAACACTAATGCAAATAATCTTACCAGTACAAAGGAAAAGGAGAAGAAGGAAGGAAAGAAAGAAGAAAGTATTGTTCGTGATGTGCAACATACAAGTGAACCTAAGAAGAGAAAAAATCAGTTGAGGAGAGAACAATGATGTTTCACATGTCAAGGTGTTTGGACACTTAGTCATGCATGTGGAAGCCCTAAAGAAGATGAAGCCATGTTCACAAGTTCACTTCAACACGATGACAAAATGGGAAAAGAAGAATCACTTCATGCATCCATGAGTGAGGGACACATGAGTCTTCATGAAAAAAGTGAGGTTGAAGGGTACGTTGGTAGGGAGATTTCCAAATCAGTAGTGATTGATCAACCACATGAAGGTATGGATTCTTTTGATGATCCATTCATTGAGCATAGTATTATCTCATCAACTTTGCACAGTAATGGGAAGGAGTCAGATTATGAGTTGAGTGGCCTTGAAGGTGGACATGTTAATGTACATGAAGACACCACAAATAGGTATGATGATAATTCTAATTTTCTAATTACAAACAATAGTCCATTATCATCACATAATCATGAGGTTATAGATAAATCACATGAAGATGCTAATGTTATAGAGTCTTCCATTGTTAGCACTAAAGTTTTGTGTGTCATCATGAGGAATGTATTGTGGATTCAAGCCACAAAGGTTCTGATTTTATACATCATACCATGGAAGATGTCAAGAGAACTCAAGTCTTGTGTGACAGTTGGTTACAAAGAGCTAAGAAGGAAAAATTGTTGGCTACCCAAGCAAGACAATGCCTTCAAGAAATCAAGGAACAAGTAAATCATATAGATCAAGAAAGATAACCAAGAGAAGCCCATCTTTGATCATTATTTCTTCTAAGGGAAGAATGTGTAGAAGTTGAGCATGCAAAGGAGGATATTCTTGAGGCAAGAAAACAAGAAGACCATTTAGATGGGTGTGAACAAGGGAAGAAGCATGATTCAGAAAATTATGTTTAGGTATCTAGTTTGCATCATGAGGCTCATAAGTTTCCTCTTTTAGAGAACCCATTGAAGGTTCAAACCAGAGGTTATATTGGGCACACACTTGGTGGATCAACCACTAGTGTTATACCTACACATGTAGAGGGAGATGTAAGTGATTTTTTTTGGGTTGAACATGCATTATCCACAATGGAGGAACTTTTTTCAAGATTATATGAGGCATTGTGCCTTAGAGAGTTGATTTTAGAGACTAAGAGATTTCCTAACAAGAAGATCCTACAATTTGATAATTTTTGGTTTTTTATGGATACAACACCATGCAGTTAGATGGGAGAAAAACTCATATTAGCTAAGGGCGTGAAGGTATGGATCAGTTTTGTGACAGCTATAGCAGCTAGAAGAGCACATAAATTTCAACTGGGCACACCTCTTAGACCAACACTCATGGAGGAGCAACCTATGTATGAAGAAGATATAAGGAAAGGAAAGGAAGACACCTCAAAAAGCTATGATCACAGTTTTGATCTTCTTAGTATGGACAAGCACAAAGAGCACCCAAATTTGTGGATACTTGATGGGAGGTTTTTTGTTAAGAACAATCCTGAAATTTCATATCATGCACATGATTTGGGTCATTGGATTGATGAGACACCTTAATTGGTGAGCCAATTGAAGGCTAAATTTAGATTTATGATAGAAGAGATGGGATATATATCCCATGGGGTAGCAAGGGATGATGTTGGCACATGTAATCTCAATTCAGATTTGAAGAAGTCCCTATGCACTTTTGTCTCCTTGGATAGACATCATGCTACTCTAGTTCCAAATCTGAGTTCTTCAAGAAAAATGATTGAGTTAATCATTATGGACAACAATTCTCTAATCAATATAGCCGACAACCCTAAGAAGGAAAATATGACAACTCTTGGGGGAAGTTTTCAGTATGGCACACACCTTGGGACAATAGCTTATGATAGCATCTATGAAGGTGAACTTGAGAGGTACAAAACAAAGGTGGGTTTCGTGATGATGACCAACCATCTTCTATCTTCTCATGGTTTCATTCATGTTGTTGTAATGCAAGGACATATGATGAGTATTGAAGAACCACATTGCATACAAGGGTTGTCAACATGTAACACTTGTCTTTATATCATCAAATTACCATTCTTTGATCATACTTGGAAAGGATATATGTCATATGAAGAAACATCATGGGGCATGTAGAAGACAATAGTACTTCATGTTTGTACCATTAGGTTTTGAGTTGCATCAAGCGGATAGAGGGTTGTTCTACTTTCCTAAGAAGGGAATTTTCAGCCCTAGTTCATGGGGTTAGAATTCTCACATTGGTGATAGATGGTTATTTGATACTACTAATCATAGAGAATTTAGTTTGGCCCTTTAGGACAATAGCTGGTTGGAGGATTTGGAAAGTTTGGGATCATCCTTTCTTTGTTGAAGGTTCTCATGGCGATAAGATTCCATCTTCCTTTGACATTGGAGATACTTGTTGCATCATTTTGAGTGGGATTTTTGGTTTGACAAGTGTTGTTATAATTCATATCAGTAGTATGTGGTGGATGGGTATGACTACTTTTGTACCTATGATGATCATTCTTCACACCCATGAGAGTTTATTCCCACTTAGATGGACTCTCGACATTGGCAAGAGCGGTGCACTACTTCATGGGGATCATGATGAGTTGCTTCACAGTTTTTGGCATAGTGATTTTCATATCAGAGTGGAGCAGTGGAAGCTTGAAGGAAAATCATCTACAAATGAGATAGCTGATTTTGATGATGATAAATTATCTACACATGAGGGAAAATTAGTAAAATTGTTACATAATAGCCATGGTCACTTTGATGAATTTGATAAAAGGTCTTTAGCTTTGTGGGATTTGGAAGAACAAGTTGATAAAAATTCTTCATTACCTACAACATAATTCCAATCTTCTATGGCAGCCACATCCAAAGAAAGGCATTAGGTAAGGTATAAATTTCTAACTTATAACAGTAGTCCTAATTTACTGATTTACAACAACAAAAAATTACCTTTGCATACTCATGAGTCAGCAGCCCATAGTCATGGGGGAGACAACATTACACATACATGTGAAGAGGAAAATAAATGTGAATCAAATTTGGTGCATGTGGATAGAAGTGTTCCAACCCTAATCCATCGGTTGCTTGTTCATACATCAATGATAGATGACTATCCTACATTGTTGGTCATGGAATTTTCAAATTTTAATTTAGTGACAATAGTTGTTTGGATAGTTTGGGAAGGTTGGGATCACTATTTCACTATTATATATTGGCATGGTGATGATCTTCTATCATCATATGTGATTGGAGATACATTCAAGGTTAGATGGATAATCAACATTGAGGACATAGTGATAGAAATCTATTTCTTCATTTCTTATTGGGGTGAAGGTATAAAGATTTGGAACCCAGGGATTTACTTGATGGATGGAGTGCTTCATAGGTTGCTGCAACATGGAAAGGTGACTAATGACAGTTATATCAAGGTAGCACAACAGATGGGCGAAGCAGTATTTCTGAGATTGATCACCATTCAGGAGGTTGGTTAGCCTATTAGCCATTCCCAGAGGCTAATCCAATTGGATAGGGAATGATTTGTTGTAACTGGTCATATTTTTATATTTTTGGCCAATTGAGATAAAAGGGAAATAAATATTTTATTATTTGGCCAAGGAGGAAAATAAATATTTTATTATTTGGCCAGGGGAAAAATAAATATTTTATTATTTGCCCAAGGAGAAAAATAAACACTTTATTATTTGGCCGAGGAGGGAGTAATAATAAATTAATTATTTATTAAGATCTAAATAAATTAAATCATAAAGGTCACTTTATTTTAATTAATTTAATTAAAGTGTCTCAAATAAATAAAATAAAATATTATAAATTCACTTTATTAAATATTTTAAGGTGACTTAAGTGAAAAATAAAATAATATTATAAAGTCACTTTAAGAAATATTAAAGTATCTTCTAGAAGTTGGAGTTAGTTACAAGTTGTCTTCTTCTAGAAGATTCCATTGAGTCTTTAAAAGGAGTTGAGTGCAAGTCATTTGGGCATATTGTGGAGTTTATAAACTTGATTTTCCAAGAATTTTAATGAGGGGCAGGAATTTCAAACGCAATGGGACAAGGTATCCCGTAATAATTGGAATGATCCAAGGAAGGATCATTGAGGAAACAACTAAAAGAGTAGTAACTATAACAAAGTTGGAGGGAATGGTTGTAATTCTAACAAACTAGCAAAAATAAGAGGACCAATAAGAGGATGCTTTACATGTGGAGGGGATAATTTTTCTAGTCAATGCACCAACAAACCATCAAGTTTGCAACCACATGGTAATCCACTTCCTCCTCAATGGGCTGCGTTTTAGCAAAGGATCCGTGTAGTAGTGGAAAATTGACAAGTTGAATACTAGATCATCCAATGGAAACTCCAAGTACTTTATTTGGTTTACCTATTTCCATACTTATTGATATTGGAGCCATAAATTTTTTTTTCACCTAGAGTAGCTAATCAAATTTCTAGAAAGGTTGGTTTTATGGAAAAATCTTGGGTTGTAGAGTATGCAAACCAGGTAAGAGCAACGGTGAACTAATGTTTATTTGAAGCAAGGGTTGAACTTCCAAGTTTCTCGATGGAAGTAAACTTGTATGTAGCACCCTTAGGATCTTATGCTGTCATCTTAGGTATGAATTGGCTATGGAAGCATAAAGCTAAAGTGGATTGACATGCTAAAATCGTAGAATGCTTAGATGATTTAGGTAATCCAGTGTCTTTTCAAGGAACACCTAGAGAAGTGAAACTGTGATAGATAATGTCTATGAAAATGCATAGGGTGAAAAAGAAAGGTTGCCAACTCTTTGCAGTTAAAATGGATAAACTAGAATAATTCAAGGAAGTCATTCCTCAAGATGATGTCATGTTTTGTGAACCACAAGATTGTCAAGAGGTTGAAGAAGTAGTAGTGGTGGAATCTGGAGAAATGGATATGGAGAAGTATCCCATCTTATGAATTTTTTTGGATGTCTTTCCAGAAGAACTACCTGGACTTTCTCCTAAGAGAGAATTTGATTTCTCCATTGACCTAGTAGCAGGATTATAACCTGTATCTAAAGTACCCTATAGGATGACTACAATGGAATTAATGGAGCTTAAGGAATAGTTGGAAG
Organism: Sequoiadendron giganteum; assembly: GCA_007115665.2. Taxonomy (NCBI): domain Eukaryota; kingdom Viridiplantae; phylum Streptophyta; class Pinopsida; order Cupressales; family Cupressaceae; genus Sequoiadendron; species Sequoiadendron giganteum. The sequence continues at coordinate 315,054,730 of CM021109.1, forward strand.
AGTTGTTGTCCAAGGGATTAATAAGACCTAGTGTTTCACTCTGGGGAGTGCCAATGATCTTTGTGAAGAAGGATGGTACACTACACTTGTGTATAGATTATCAGATGCTTAATAGAGCTACGATAAAGAATAAGTACCCATTTCCACATATTAATAATATTTTTGATCAAATGTGAGGAGCGACATTGTTTTCAAAGATTGATCTGTGATTCAGTTATCACCAACTAAGGATCAAAGACAAAGAAAATTTCAAATTTTCTTTTAGGACTAGATACAGTCATTATGAGTTCACAGTCCTACCCTTTAGACTTACAAATGCACCTACAACATTAATGAACCTGATGATCAATGTATTTAGAGATGCTTGGATAGATTTGTATTAGTATTCCTTGATGATATCTTAATCTATTCCAAGAATGAAGAGGAGTATTGTAAACATTTAGAGATAGTTGTCCTACAGTTAAGAGAGCACAAGCTATATAGAAAACTCTCTAAGTGTACATTATTTCAGAAGGAAGTGCAATACCTGGGTCACATAATTTTGGAAAAAGGGATTGCAGTTGATCCAACTAAGATAAAGGTGGTGCTTGAGTGCCCAATGCCCAAAGGTGTACTGGAGGTTAAAAGTTTTGTGGGTTTGGCTAGTTACTATAGGAAGTTTGTTGCCAACTTTTCAAGAATAGATTTTCCTATTACTTCATTATAGAGGAAGGGTAAGAAGTTTGAGTGGTCAGAAAAGTGTCAAGCAATATTTGACCTACTCAATGAGAAGTTGACTATCGCACCAATATTGAAGGTACATGATCGAAAAGGCAACTTTACTGTCATAATAGATGCATCGAGAGAAGGATTAGGAGGAGTTTTGATGCAAGAAGGACAAGTCATAACTTATGAATCTAGGAAGTTGAAACCCTATGAAAAAAATTATGCATCACATGATTTGGAGTTAGCGACAGTTGTTTATGCATTATAGATGTGGAGACACTATTTGATGGGAAAGCCTTTTAAACTGAAGAAAAACCATCATAGTCTGGAGTATTTATTTACACAACCTAATCTAAATGCACGACAAAGAAGGTGGTTGGAGTTGATATAAGACTATTTCTTCAATATTAGCTACATCAAGGGAAAAGAGAATTGAGTTGTCAATGCCCTAAGTTAAAGAAGACATATTGCCTCAATGGTAACAATCCAAATTGACTTCAAGGGACAAGTGTTGCAAGAATCCATGGGTAAAATATTCTGTGAGCAAGTCAAGCAAGCACTCATGGATAATCCACAAGATGTTAGATACAAAGGTTTTCACTTTGAACCAAATGGATTACTAAGGTTTAAAGGAAGAGTATATGTACCTAATTCAGAGGAGTTAAGGAGCATGGTGTGGAAAGAATTTCACAATGCACCATACTCTAGACATCTTGGTGTGACGAAGATGTTGGTGGATGTGAAGCCACTATATTTTTGGAAGGGTATGAAGGGGAATGCTGCAAGATTTGTTGCAAGATGCTTAGAGTGTCAAAGAGTAAAAGAAGAACATCATCACCCTGTAGGTCTTTTATATCCATATGATATACTTCAAAGTAAGTAGAAATTTATTAGTATGGACTTTGTGCAAGGTCTACCTATGTCCAGGAATAAGAATAATGCCATTCTAGTGGTGGTGGCTAAGTTAACTAAGGTGGCACATTTTATTATAGGAAATATAACTGATGGAGCTCGTGTCATAGCTCAAAATTTTATTCAAGAGGTGTTTAGATTACATGGGCTTCCTAAGAAGATCATTTTGGATAGGGATGCTCATGTGACATATAGGTTTTGGCAAACCTTGTTCTCATCACTTGGAACCAAGTTGAATATAAGTTCATCTTATTATCTAGAGACAAATGAACAAACTAAGAGAATTAATCAAGTGCTTGAAGATCTAATAAGGATGTATTGCATGGATCAACAATACAAGTGGGAAGAATACCTGTCATTGGTTGAGTTTGCATGCAATAATTCTTGTCATTCCATAATCAAGATGGCTCCATTCGAAGCATTGTATGGAAAAAAATGTCAAACTCCTATAAGCTGGGATAAGCTAGGGGATAGTTTAAGTCTTGGGCCAGAGATCTTATTGAAAATGGAGGAGCAAGTAGGAATTATTAAGCAAAGTATAGCTGAATCCAATGATAAGGAAAAAAATCTATGCAGATTCTAAGCAGGTATCCAAAAATTTTGTAGTAGGGGAAAAGGTGTTGTTAAGGGTTAAACCTCATAAGAGTTCCATCAAGTTTGGAAATTCATCCAAACTAGCTTTGCAAGTTATGTAGGAGGTTCTTGAGGAAATAAACCCAATTTCTTATCGAATTGTGTTGCCACCAGCTCTTGTCGGGATGCACAATGTCTTTCACGTCTCATACCTTAAAAATAATATACCAAGGGATAACCATGTTATTGATTGGAATGATTTATAGGTACAAGACCCAAGAGTGGTAACAATTGAGACTCTCAAAACTTGCTAAGAACACATAAGCTTCAATTACACAATAGAGAGGTTTTGTAATGCAAAGTCCAATGGGACCAGGATGCAGAAGATTTTGCCGCTTGGGAAGACTATGCTGAAATTAAGCAGAAGTTTCCTCATGTCTTACATGCTTTTGAAAGTTCTTGAAAAGCAATTATGATATGTTGTGCTTATATTTTATGTGTATGTATGCTACTTAAAATCATCAGGGACAATGATTCACAAGGGGGGGATATGTTACACCCTACTGTGTTAATACTTATTTAATTTTACCTAGTTGGGTGAAAATGCTTTAGATGAGTGTATTTATGCTTTATGTGTTTTGGAAATATGAAGAATAAATGTTGATGATTATGAAATGTTTTGGTTATGAAAATATATGATGCAAGTGAATGTATTGTTTTCAGCTAACTACTATTGCAAAGTATAAAGTTGGATGTAGGAATAGTATCAATCCTCTTGAAGAGAGGGGAAGTATCACTCAAGGAGAAGAACTTGGTCTGGTAACCTCTAATAAAGACCTAAACTAAGCTTTCACACACACACTTCTAGTTTGGTCAAGTCGAGATAATAATTTGGGAAATAGTAAGTTACCTTTAGTCTTACTTGTGTTTTATTTGTGAATGTTCTCTCTTAGGAGTTTTAAGTATTGAGTCTCTTTGGAATATGTGATTCCTTCTTTAGTGTTTATATTTAATCAATGGGATATATAGATATATATACACAAAATGTATATATATGTATATATACATAAAATGTATATATATGTATATATGTATGTGTCAATGATAAACTCATACACATGAGTAAATGTGTGCATGAGTATATGTAGATAGACGTATCTATGCATTCTCATGAACGGATTACTCATATGCATGGGAATATCAATCCGACACACACACACACACATATATATACATTCCATGTATATATGTTAATCGATATGACTGAATATATGTGTTTAAATATCAAGGCATGATATATATATATATAGTATATGAGTATATATATATATTAGTCATACGTGAATGTGTTGATGAAAAGGATACGTCCATGCATGTATATTAATATTGTAGTTTAGGAAAAAGTATCCCTTTTTACACTTAATTTGAGAATTAATAATTAATAATAAGATGAGCTTAATGATGCCTTAATTTAGTGTTGTAATATGTATTTAACATATTCACATTAAGTTTAGGTCCCTTATAATTAAAATGGACTTAATTGTTCCTTATTTTTGGTGTTGTAAGGTGTAACTTTACACTTTCATACTAACCTAGGGCTTCATTAATTAATTGATCTTAAGTTTCCTTAATTGGACCCTTTAATTCAAATCCAGGCCTAATTAATTACAATTTATGAGGGATAAAACCGGACATTCATAAATGCCATAACATAATGTTTAACATTGAGAAATGTGTGTCCTAGGTAAGTGACCTAGGACCCATTCACCATAGGGCGAATGGGTCCTCACTTACACCTAGGACCTAAATTCAAATTATGTTTTTGGTTGGTTTTCAATGATTTCAAATGTGTATTCAGATGTCAGCTAGTGATATTTGAATTTAAGGAAATAATGTTAAGATATGTTTAAATAAGAGGTCATTTCACTATGTTTCACCTAGAGAAATTTTTCATGAGCACTTAGTATTTTCAAGAGAGAAATTCAAGAACAATTCAGGAGCATTTTCAAGGCATTCAAGGGCATATTTATTGAAGATTATTGCAGCAATCAAGATTCCATTGTCATGTCAAAGATTTATTGCATCATGCATGTTGTTTGAGCTAATAAGGTGATGTAGAGTTCAAGATCTATTCAAGCATTCAAAGGCATTGTTTCAAATCATGTTTCATGATCAAGATCCACATCCATTGAAGCCAATTCGTGCTAGTTGCAAATTTGCATTCCAAGGTTCAAACAGAGGTTTGGTGAGTTGTGACATTGCTTGTTCATTCATCATTCGTTCACGCTATTTTGTTTCATTTCAAGGTTTAAAATACAAAAATGGGGTTTGTCCAAGGCAAAACCCCATTCACCTAACAAATAACATTTTTCTCTCTTTGATGTGTTTTCTGTACAATGATTATAGCTGGTACCTTTTCTTAATCTTGTTGAGTCGAACCTTTTGAGCTCAGAAGTGTCATACTTGACACCCTATTTCTAGCCTTAATTTTTTGACCTTTGTGTATAAATAGAGGAGCTATCTACTTCAATAGGGACGCATATCTGCATTCTTGCTGTGATTTTTTTGAGTTGTTATTATCTACTTTTTTAGTTGAGTTAGTTTTTGAGAGTTGTGAGAGGGTTTTGAGAGTGAGATTGTGGTGAAGAGGGAGAATGTTAGTTTGGGAATTTCTCAATGAATTGGAGAAAACTGAGTGAGGACTCCAGTTCAATCAATTAGAGCATTATGTAAAAAAACATGCTAAATTCTACTCTTTTATACTTTTTATGTTTTAAAAATATTGTGTGTCATTTTTTGTCTTGATTGATAAATTATATGATCTACTTATTAGGGAAAGGTTAATTTATTCTTAAAGTGAAACGAAAAAATGGCTTGTTAGACTTAGTGTATGTATTTATATCGCATGAAGTGTTTGTACATATTCCATAATAAGGAATGGGTGTTTATAGTGGGGATAAATACTATAAATTATGGGTATAAATTATATATATAGCTAATGTTTAACCTAGTCGATACTTAGAGTTATTTTGATTACTTAGTAGAAGTGTCTTACTTAACATAGAGGTTATAGTTTATTTCTAGGGTTAAGGTTACTCCATGGTGTAAGGGAATATCCTATGCATAGGTTATGAATGGTCAATACAAATTGATCTAGGAAGGTTGGTGAAATATATGAAATCCACTCTAAATCTTGGGTGCTCAATACTTTGGCTAAAGTAGTATAAGTTGCATCATTGTTTACATTGTCAGTTCACTATGATCCAAGTTTACATACTAGTTTGGGAATTTGTCATATGTGTAGGTTGTAGCCACCGTGTGACAGATTTAGATATGTAGGACACAATACCAAGCTCAGGTAAGGTCAATTTTTATTATGAGGTTACCAAACCTATCTCTTTGTCGAAGGGTAGGGCCATCTATTGCTTTGGTAGATGTGCGGGGGAAGTTAGCCCAAGGTTGACATAAAAGTGCTTGAGTCAATGCTTCTCCTCATCAGTATGAAACCAAAATTTGATGGAGGGAACTTGAACCATTCCTATGTATTTATTACCAATAAGCTCTACGAAGCCTTGCTTGTGTATTTTGTATCCATATCTATGAAAAGATTGTAAAAGAGAAATATTATCATGTTATCATGTGCTATGTAATCATTACTTGGAAAGTTGAAATACTTTGATATAATGCAATGAAAAAGTTTGGAAGGATATTTATTTCAAATGTGCATGCTATCTTTATAGTTTTGGAAATAAATTTTTTATTTCTCATAATGGTTAATGCTTAAACTATTTACTTGCGATTAAACTTAGGGAAGTTACTGCGTAGAATAATGGGCATGTTACATTTATCCAGTCCCACATGTCTTTCAAACAACGGTTCACAACAAAAGGGATGTACCCAAGTATCTGACCTATTTATTTGGACTTCCCCATTAGAATTCATAAATTTAGTTTTACCACTTTTAGCATTATGGATTTCACCTTCAATAGTTTTTCCCCAGAGGCTATACAAAATAAGTTCAACTTTTGCATAAGATTCTTGAAGTTTTCTTCTTCAAGTTTAAAAAAAAGTTTAGTATCATCTACAAATTAAATGTTTATGAGGTCCTCCTCATTAGGGAGGGATATTCCTCTTATCTTGGGGCTTATTGTTGAATCTCTTAGTAGGTAGAAAATAACATTTAAATAAATAAAAAATAGAGCAGGGGCAAGAGGACACCCCTACCTTATAGATATTTGTAAATAGAATTGATCAAATAGTGACTTGTTTACATCCACTTGTGCTACTACACATTTCATCAAAGTGCTAACCATCCGAAAAAATTATTTCAGGAATCCAAAAGTTTCAAGATTCATCATAAGAAAGGGGCATTCAACCCTATCATGTCTTTTCAAAGTCAAGGAGGAGCATGCCTATATTCTGATTGGAGAACCTTTCCCAATCCATAGCCTTCCTTTTTACATAGAAAGCAACCTTGTAGGTCAATAATTCCCCCCCAACATCAGTTTCTATTTCCTCAAGAATATCCACCCTTGGGGATAAGGAAACCAGTAACCTTGCATCCATATGCAAGAGGGCAACCTTAGTTTATTTCACCCTCATTACTTTCCCTAGCAGAGAAATCAATTATGGTAAAAAAGCCCATAATTGGGGAGAGACATTTTTTATTGTAAGCCATCTAGGGTAAGATAGAGCCAAGACCTCCTCATTTAAAACCTCTGGAGACCATGGAATTTCTTGAAACATTGAATTGCCAATATTCCTGAATTCTTTCAATACAATTTTTTCTTGCATAGAGTGATTTAAAAAAAAACCAGAAACAACCCATTTTGAATCATTCTATACAACGAGAATTGAATTCAGGTAATTTCTTATTTCCAAAAATTGTTAAACCATTCATGCATAAAATTTCTAGAAGGAATCTTATTGAAATCTAGGGCAGTGAGAAATATAACCACATTTTTTAAACGATTTTCTTCCCTATCTATGATAACTACCATATCTGAATTTGAAATGGCAACAATCTTCCTAGGGCCTTTAGGGGGGAACTTACCTTCTCCATCTCCTGTCGATCGATCCTTGTAGATCTTTCCTGGCCATCTTCCATATTCTCAAACCTTACGAGCGTCAAAACACCTCTACTGCCTTCCTCCCCAACTATATCTCTAAACACTCTCACATTTCCTTTACTACTACTATTAATGCCACCCCCGCCCCTTCTGTGTCATCAGCGTGATCACCCAATGTCTTGTCACCCCCTCCATAACTTTTTCATACAACAGGTACCCACTACAACACAATAATAATTGCTAGATTCTGAGGGTAATATTTAACTTTACAGGGAAAGACAATCAACACAAAATTCAAATGCCAAAGAAAACACATTTCAAACTAAAAAAGCATGCAATGACATGGGGAATGGGACCAAAAATAGAATGAGAGCAATAGAGGGAGAGAACACCAAACCCTCAATGACTTACGACCATTATCTTCGCCAACATTGTAGACGACCTTGTCCTCTACCTTGAGTACATTTTTCACCCGAACTCCAATTTAAAAAAAAATCAATTTTACATCCCTCCACCCACTTTTTTTGTGAATATGTATAACACTATTTTCTAAATGGTAATCTAGACACTATTCATAAAAATAACCCTATTTATTCTTATAAAAGTGGGTATGTGCAGGATCATGATGGGCCAAAAAGTGGTGATATGTAAGTGATATGATGACCCATGTAGCTGAAAACTTTTTTTTTACCCAAAATTGATGAAACGAAAAGAGTTTTTAAATGAGATTCTCAGTTTTCCACCAATATAAATTATGCTTTACTTTGAATTTAATAAATTATTATTATTCATTTTCTATTTGAATTACGACTAAAGTCTTGATTGATAGGCTGATTGAAGAACATCTATAGCTTTCAAATGGTATCACATTTTTTGAATTTGAAACACGCTTCACATTCTATGCTTCGCATACTATAGGATTAAAAAAAAAAATGAATTTCATGAAGTTTTGACCAAGTTAAAGTGGTTAGACATACGAGTTTTTATATTTTTTAAAAGTTGTAATAAAAAAATCATAATTAATTATTTACTTGAAAAAAAATTACAAAAAAATATGCATCACATCGAGACATGAGTCCTCTACTTATATGAAAAATATTATAAAAAAATACTATCATTTTATTGTGGTTAGGGTGGTCAGACAGACACCTACTTCTTATTTTTTTCCTAAAATTTAAGTACTATTGCATTGAAATTTCAAATTTTCACCAAATAGATTTTTTATTTTTTCAAATAAACCTGATATTTTAAAAACTACATTCAATTTTCTACATATTTTATTCTTACATATTTTTGAAATAATATAGATAACTTATTCAAATTTTTACGTCAAGTTGCCTAACTCTAATTTTTCTAAATTTTATCGCCACTTAAGGGCCTATTTTTTCCATGATGATCCTGCACATACCCAAGTATTACATTCTTATTTAAAATATATCTTATATTCAACTTTAAATGATCATAAATCTTGTGATAACTTTTTATATTTGACGATAAAATACAAGGTATTTATTATGGTCATCTTTTATATTTGTCATACAGTAATCATGCAAGATGAAGTACTCCAAAACATGTACATTGCCACCCCATTAATTGTACACATGAGAAGATTGTTTGTCTACAAAAGATCAATACTTGTTCACATGATTAATTAAACTTTATTTTATAGATGACATGTTGCACTTATATTGAATAGTTCTGATATTTTATATTATATATAGACTTGTTAATGAATAAATATATGATTTTTTGACATGACATGATAAATTCTACATGTTCATGTAAGAGTCCATCTTAACAATCATTTTATTGATTTATTGTTAAATAATTAATTTACAACTATATTGTAATACTAAATCCCATAACTATCAAATACTATACCAACAATAGACCCCTCACTATTAACTCTATGACACCTCAACAAACTCTTACTTTATGTTTGTCTTTGAACTTGACAAATAAAGATATAAAAAATGATGTTTGTCTTTGAACTTGACGAATAAAGATATAAAAAATGGAATCATTGAAATAGTCTAAAAATAAATACTATTTTTTCAAGATTAAGGGTAATTTTTTTTGATATATTTTGTCGGGGCGCGGAAGAGCGTAGTCTAGAAGGAATTGACGAGATCGAAGTTGAATCGACGTTTATTAAGATATGTTATATCTTGGGTGATAGTAATGCCACGAATGTCACTAGAAGAATCTCAATGCTTAGAAATGTGAAGAACCAAGATCTACCTAGCGAGGAAGATGGTGAATAAGCTTTGTCAGGTAATGAATTTGCTTTCGACTTTTTAAGAGGAAGCCGTGAATGTGTACTTTTCGAATTGAAGGCTGCACTTTGTCTGTAAGGAAGCTGAAGCGCTAAAGTCCGACCAATATGAAGAAGCTGCCTTGACAGTAAAATTTTCTATGACCAAGTCTAAGCATTCAACCCGACGTGTCTGACTAATTCATGATTTACAGGCGTTGAAGCTTCCCAACTTTTTCTTAATACACAGCATTTGAAAAGTAGGATCACTTTGACGTAAACCATACATAGCCATGGTGTGTGGCTGAGAATAGAGTCTTGAGTCGTTCACGTTTATTAAACCGACCACGCATGCAACGCGAGATCCACGCCATCTCCTTCGCATGCTATTTATGTTTGAGATCGTGGAAATCGCTGATTGAGATGAAACATGGCGAGAGCTTGGAGTTGGGTGCTCTGCTTTATGGTGTCGGTTGAGAGTGTTGTGGGTTACCAGTTCACGGTAGGAGGATCGAAGGGCTGGGGCTTGCCATCTCCATCGGACTACGAGACATACAACCAGTGGGCCGGGAGGAACCGGTTCCAAATCGGCGACACCCTCTGTAAGTTGATTGTTTTTCTTCTCCATGGATTATGAAATTTCTATGCATTGATCCGTCCAGGGTGTACTAATTTCTATGCATTGATCGCACAGTGTTCAAATATGACAATACGGTGGACTCTGTTGCGCAAGTGAGGCGGGAAAGCTACAACAACTGCAACACAACGGCCCCGATTGCATCCTACACAACCGGAAACACGTCGTTCAAATTCCCGATTAATGGCGCCTTTTACTTCATAAGTGGGAACGAGAGCAGGTGCCAATTGGAAGAGAAGCTCATTGTGCTTGTTTTGGCTCCATGCCATATGGGCAAGGGCAAAAATTGCAAACGTGCTCCTGCGCCCTCTTTGACCAGTCCGCCTTTATCACCAATTCCAATGGGTTCATCTCCATCTCCCTCTCCTTCATTGGCCAGTCCGGCTCCCTCTCCAACTCCAACGGCTTCGTCTCCATCTCCCTCTCCTTTGTCTTCATCGCCTTCTCCTGCTCTGGCCAGTCCAACTTCAATGGGCTCATCGCCATCTCCCTCTCCTTCTCTAGCCAGTCCAGCTTCGTCTCCATCTCCCTCTCCTATGGCCGGTCCGGCTTCATCTCCATCTCTGTCTCCCTCTCCTTCTCTAGGCACTCCGGCTTCGTCTCCATCTCTTCCGATCAGTTCGACTTCATCTCCATCTCTGTCTCCCTCTCCTTCTCTAAGCAGTCCGGCTTCGCCTCCATCTCCTCAGGTCAGTCCGACAACGGATTCATCTCCAACTCCACCTTCCCCGGCTCCTTCTGCCGCCTCCACTACTCTTCCTTTGCCAAGTCTCCTCATCCCTCTTCTTTTTGCGACTTTGATAAATTCTAGAATGGTTACCATATAAGCCATACCATGTACAGAAACTATTGGTCATTTATGCCTGATCTCAGCGTACATTCAGAGCTTTATTAGATTATTATTCATTATTACCAATATACAATAGCACTGGTTATGTTCACTGTTTCATTGTTTTATTGTCGTAATCTATTTGGCTGGGACAGGGTCTGTTGTATAGCCAACTTAGGAGTATTGTTGTAAACCGATTCGTTTTAATGGGATAAGTATTATCGGTTGAGCAGCTTGCAATTCGTTTAAAATTTTGTGGTGAAGATTGCCCCACGTCCACTTGACAAGTTCGCCGCGATCACAACATTATAGTACGCTGACCTATTTTGAGTATACACGTGTAAGCTGTTACAAGTGTTGTGTGTGCTATTACAAGCATCATGTAGTTGGCTATAACATATGCATATGGAAATGGGAGGTCAAAATGGGGTCAAAAGTGACCATTTTAAAAAAATATATTAAAAATTCATTTTGAACATCAAATTCAAGGTATCCACATCCAAAATTTCAAGATGTGATAAGAACAAAATTAATAGTAGTTGGAATTTAATTTCTAAATTATCATTTTTATTTTGAAATGGTGGAGATTAAGATAAATAAATAGCGCACAAAATGATCATGTTTTTTATAAAAAAAATATATTGTCAAGTGTCTCCTTCTAAAATGTTGACTTTTTTTAATATATAATTTTATAAATCCCTTCAATAGAAAGTTAGTTAAAGTCATGTATTTAATGTTATATTTTTGTACTATTTTTTTTTTTTAATAAAAAGGGGTAAATTTTTTATTGAAATCAAGAAGTTCACAGTATAAAGAGATTAGGGATCCAATAGGAGCCCAAGAAAAGAAGCACAAGAACACTCAACCCAAACAAAACCATAACCCTCACAGCCATAATCACCTCAATCAAGCAAATCATCAGAAAGCTAGAGTCCACACAAAGTAATTACACTTTGGCCATGAGAACTTATTCCACACATTTTTTCACCAAGGAACCTCCACCCCACCAAACTTATAAGCCAACAACAACTAATACCCACTAGCCATAGTGAAAGCACCCTTAGGATCTGTACTCCAAGCCAGAATATCCTTATCCCCAAGAGAGTTGCAATGTCTACTAGCCAAAATATTTTGAAGATTAACATAGTCCTCCTCCGAGCCAACAACAGACCAGTCGCAAGGATCCTTCCATCTAGCCACCTTCACCTACCCACAAGGAAAGGAAAACTTAAAATCAATCACCCTTGACCATCCAACCTCCAAGAAGCACTGGCAAAGATTCAGTAAATTAGGATACTGACGCAAAATGGGAGGAAAACCGTCCTAAGAATTAGACCAAAAGAGAGCCTCAACCCCCTTATTACATATCCAGAACAATCCCTCCTTAATTAGCGCAACCCCTTTCTTAAGAGTACCCCAAGTCATAGAACCTTTCCCAACCAGAGGGTAGCGAGGAATCTCCTCCTTTGGAACCCCCAAAAGGTACTTGTGAGTTAAAATCCTAGCCCATATATGATCCTATTCTAAACACCACCTCCAATAAAGCTTTGCAGCCAATGCCATTCCAGCCAAAGACGACTGCCTCAATCCCAGATCCCCAAACTGCTTCAGACTACACATAGTATCTCCACTTCACAAGGCTCCACTTAGAAGAAGACAAACTGCCAACCCATTAAAATTGTCTAGCCAAAGAATCTAGATCTTTGACAAACCCAACCGAAGCATACACCTATAGATGGGAAGAGTCTGTACCACATATTTAAGTAGTTGAATATGCCTAGAAAAATACAACAATCTATGAGTCCAATGATTAATCTTCACACGAAACTTGTCCAAAATATTCTACTAAGAACCCCTAGAAAGAATACTAGAAGAAATAGGAATTCCAAGATCGGTTAAAGGGAGAGAACCAATATGAAACCTCAATATACAAGTGCAATCCTCTGCTGAATAGGCTATGGAGTATTGAATCTAAGAAAATGGAAGATTTATCTTCATTAATCATTTGACCAAAAGCAGCAAGATAAGTATCCAAGGCCTTACGCAAATTAGTGGCTTCTTTGACCTTAGCCACACCCATAAAAGCAATAGCATCCATAAATTGCAAGTGAGATTGAGGAGGCAAACCATTTCCCCACCCCTAACCCTAAAGAATACCTAACTCCACATTACGCTTTAGCAATCTTCCCAATTCTTCAGCAAGGATAATAAATAAATAAGGAGAAAGAGGATCCCCTTGACAAAGGCCCCTAGAAGCACCAAAAAAAGAAGGCTCACCATTTATCAACATCGAGAAGGAAGTGGAGGTAACACAACTCATAACCTACTAGACCCATTCCTCAACAAAACCAAAGGCAATAAGAACTTTATGCAAGAAGGGCCACTTAACTCTATTATAGGCCTTTGTCATATCTAGCTTGATGGACATATCCTTTTGTTTGGAAGACGCCATAGAATGAATAGTCTCAGTAACAATGACCACACCATCCAAAATTTACTGATCTACCATGAAGCCACTCTGTTCCTCAGAGATAATCCATCTAAGCCATCGCTTCAACCTTTCAGCTATCAGCTTGGAAATGATTTTATAAACCACATTACAGAGGGAAATAGGCATAAATTGAATCAACCTATCCGCCCCCTCATATTTGGGAATGAGAGCAAGGAAGGTATTTAGTTCAAATCCCTCAACATCTTCTTATTCCTCTAAGACTCACAAACCAACTCCAATAGGTCTAGCCTAATGATATCCCAAAATTCATGAAATAATTCAACTAGAAAGACATTAGGTCTCAAGGCCTCACCTTTCTGCATCTAAAAAACAATAGCCTCCAATTCATCTGATGAAATGTAGCCCAAGAGATTCTCATTCATATCCCTAGTAACCAAGGAAGGAATAGAAGACAAAACCTACTTTTCTTCTGCCAAAACATCTTGCGAATCCTCACTAAATAAGGAAGCAAAAAACTGTGAAGCTTCTCTGGGAATATCATGCAAAGAAGATACCTATTCACCCCTATCATTCATCAAAATAGGAATGGAGTTACCATGTGTCTCTTGGCTTTCACCAAATTGAAGAAGAAATCAGTGTTTTTGTCCCCCTCTTGTAACCACTCAACACGAGCCTTTTGCTTCCAATAGATTTCCATACGCAACTCACACTCTTCCAAAGATTTCAAAGCCCTTGCCTCTTCCTTGAGTAAGTTTTCTAAAAGACCCAACTCCCTTATCTCTGGGGTAATGACATCCAAGTCCACTTGAGCATCAATCTTAGCATGAAAGATATTTCCAAAACATTGTCTATTCCACCATTTGAGCTGATACTTCACATATTGCAACATTTTAGTAAAAGAATACATCGCAGTGCCATGAGCAAGTTTTCCCGATCTTCCACCATTCAACCACATACTCTTGCAAAGAAGGATCCTTTAACCACATAAGTTGGAACTTGAAAGAGTGGGACTGAGCAACATGAGCCGAAGTAGCAGATAATTTAATAGGTTAGTGTTTCGAGCCCCTCCAGTCTAAAATCTTAGAACTAGCAGACCACGATCCTCTAATCCAAAAACAAGACACCAAAAAAAAATCAAGTCTCTTTGCAATACACTTCTCCCCCAACCTCCTATTGTTCTAAGTAAACTAATCATTATGGGGCTTGATGTCAACAAGATTCAGGGAAAAAATATTATCACGAAGTAGGAAAGTCGATGGATCCAACCTCAAAATACCACCCTTCTTCTCATATAACTCAATAATAGCATTGAAATCACTAGCAATAATCCAAGGAAAAAGAGGAGCAAGGCTTCGAATAAAATTGATATGAGACCACAAGTATTGCTTACTAGGGAAATCAGTAGGCACATCAATGTTTGATAGAAGAATAGTTTCCCCCGTCTCCAAACTTGAAGCGACTACATAGATAGACGACTTAGAGGACATCCACCAAAGAGGATGAATCTTCAGAGGGTTCCATAAGCAAGCCACACCCCCAACATTACCATGAGATCCAATACACTGAAATTCACCCCATCTCCACAAATTCAACACCAAACCAACCATGCTTTCAACAAAAAACTTAGTCTCCTGTATAAAAAGAGCATCAGGAGAATGAATTCTCACCAAATCATGAGTAACTTTTTGTTGAGGGCGACTATTCAAGCCCCTTACATTCCATGAGAGGATGATCATTTTAGAGGGTTAGAAAAATGAGAGTCCAGGGTATTAACAGATCCTGACTCCACTAAAGTCTCCCCCATCATCTTGATTTTCTCTAAGTCCTTCTTTCTCCCTACCTTGGAGGACTTCTCAACAACCCCTTTTCTTTGATCTTTTTGAAGTAGTCCCGAAGAAGAAGTCTTATTTCCTTTTACTGAACCAGATCCTGCTTTCACTAGTGGATGACAAATCTCCCCCTCACCCATCTTCACATCAACAAGGGTCTCAGACTTCCCTAAACCCACCATACTAAGATCAGTGTCCATTTGTAAAGCTCCTACCTCTTGAGAATTATGAATGTTATCTAGAATAAATCCCTCTTGAACCACTTCTAGAGCACCTTGATCCAAAGCCATCAAACCTGGGTTCACCTCCTACTGACTGAGATCATTTAGAACCTCAAAGTGATTAAAGATGTCACCTTCCATTCAATCCTTAAAATTCCTTTTCTGACCTCAATTTTTGTTATGATTCTTAACAGGAATAAACCCCTCAACACTTGTAACATCACCTGGAATGGGAGCCTTGCCTTTATCAACCTTAGGAGAATTGTGAGGAGGCTGAGTAGCCTGAGGCTCAAGGGATTTGACTCAAGGGTATCTACACTACAAGTATTTGTATTCATGACAAAGATGACATCAAAAAGGCAATCTCATAATCAAGTTGTTGCACCCAAGAATATGACCTCAAATGAATTTCAAGAGATTTTGAAAGTGGGTGACTCAAATCAATCTCAACACAGATGCAAGAAAAAGTCACAAATTTTCTATCCTGTGTTTGTTGAGAAGGCCCCACTAGTTTCCCTAGGGTCGAAGAAACCATGTGAAAAATGTCATTACATCATCAATCCATTGGAAATTGGGGAAGACACACCCAAATCGGTACTTGATTCAAAAGCTCCCTTTAGGGATTAAATCCATCATGCTAGGGTTTAATAAATAAACCAACTTAATTATGAAAGTAAGGCCCACCCTTAAAGACTGTAAAGAGCGAAAGTCTTTAATTCCAATCATCGACAATTCTTTAAATAAATTCATTCATATTCCAAAGAAAGTCAAAAACTCCATTCATTAACGTTGTTTAATCCACAAGATTCTAAAATATCGACTTAAAGTCTACAATTAGATTCATAATACATCCAATTACATTCATAAATACGTGTCATCTTTCACGACATTTATAATACAAAACATGGTAAAAGAAATTTACAATTCCAGAATTAAGCATTCTGTCGCCTTAAGTTCTACAATAATAATACAAGAATAAAATAATACATATATGAAGAAATCATCCTTTGATCTTCAATCCAAAAGAATATCTTCAAACATGAAGACGAGGACAAGGTTCAGGCGCTTTTTCCTCCCAACCTCGAAGCTTACACTTCCTCAAAATTCTTTAGTCATTCAAAGAATACCCGACCCTACACGAATCGCTTAGCAAAAAGAAGTTGACAAGCAGGATGGAATCTGGTGCGTGCCTAGTATAGCTAGTAAAACCACAAGCATTTTCATTTTTCTAATTCATTTAAGAAACAAGCAAGTTCAATTCTAGGATATGGTAGAGAGTTATAAATATTCCATTTGTTTCAATGGTCCTTATGTTACTTGGCCAAGTAAAATGTCATGCACGATAAATAATAGTAGTTTTGGAAAAGCAAAAATACGATCTCTATAAACCCATATTCGGCACCCGTCCCGAAAGGTAACTTTCCAAACACGTCATGCATATTCAATTATCAAGCATGCATGTTTCCATTCAAAATAAAAAATAATCTTTCTCAAACACATGAAATGCATTTTCATTTTCAAGCAAACATGGTTTTTAATACAATAATTTCAATGTTTTTAAATCACAAATAACATTATGTTCAAATTTTAAAATAAAATAATAAAATAAATTAAAAGAAGGTGTATCTCAAGTATGTAATCTAAGTACATATTTAAACAAGAATTAAATGAGCACACATTCTTTCGGTTCATTTACTCAAGAAATTCAATCACAATTCAATACAATCTTCTTCTAATTCGTTTAATTTTCAAGTAATTATATTTAAAATTATATTTCCTTTTCTTTTCTGTTTTTCCTATTTCTCTTAAAATGTTATCTTTTCAAAATCATAAAAACACATCATATTACTTCTGTTTTGCTCCCATTTAATATCATTTCCAGAAAATTATCAAATCTCACTATCATCCTTTCTAGCATATTTAAATGCACAAAAGTTATTTTATCTTATCCTTTTTAAAATTTTATTTAAACCAAGAACATTCAATTGTTTAATTCTGTAATAATTTCACTATCTTTTCTATTCTTTTTGTTTTGAAATTTTTATCTCTCTACAGTTTTGATTTTTCAGAAACTTTTCTAAATCTAGAACTTTATGATTTCTATGTGAATCTTTAATAAATACTGAAACAAAATTCTCCTATAAAGAAATCTATTGTCTCTATTTATGTAATATTTGTTCAATATCTTCTGTCCAAGATCGTTCTCTTTCTAAATGGAAATTTAGTCTAGTGTTTTAACTTTCTTCTAAATTTAATTAAACAGCAATATGTTTTCCTTTGATAAAATGTATGAATATAAGGAAATAGTTAACTAAAACATATTAATATTGTGAATCTTGTAAATATGCTTCCATTGTATCTACCTGTCATTCTTCGGTTGTTGTGTATTTCCTAAATCTGGCAGTGAATATTTGTCTTTCTGTTCTTTCTATGCCTATGCATATATTTTGAACAACTGAATTAGATCCCTATTCCCCAAGTCTCCTATTGCTCTTTCCTTTTTGTCCCTCCTTTTCTCTCTACCCACACACTTCCCTCTTGCTATTCTTTCCTCTTCCTGTTCACTCCCAACTTCAGGCAATGCCTTGCCTCCTCTCTCCCTCTTCTCTATACTGCCAAGCACCTCTCTTCCCTTAACATGCGTACCTCCTATCTACTTGCTGCGCATTTCCCTTATCTTCTCCCTCTCCTGGTTGTGCCTTACCTTCTTTCTCTCCCTCTTTCCCGCGCCTATCTTCTTCCCTCCTCCTTCCTGTGCACTTTCTCTCTTTTCCTCACACTACCTCCCTGCTTTGGTCGCACCTCTATGATCTCCTATTCCATGCGTCCTTCACAATTTCTCCCTGTTGGCTGCTTAATCCCTCTTCCCTTCTTGCCACGCGCCCTTGACATTTCCTCCCTAATGGATGCTTATTAAATCCCCTCCTTCCTACGTTTCCTTCTATTCCTGCTGCACCTTGGGAGATAGAATGAATGGAATAATTAAAACCAATCTCTTGTGCTAGCCGCCTGCTCTCCAGTTCTGTCCTCCCCTCTTTACTTGCTAGCTACTCCCTTCCAACCGCGCCAATGGAGTTAAGGTTTATGAAACAAAGAATGAAATCAATAATGTTCTCCCTTTCCTGTGCATGGGAGATCAGTAACTATTCTTTATTGTATTTCTAAGACCACTCTCCTAGATGCGCATGAGAGAGACCTCTCCCTGTCCTCCCCTCTCAGAAAAAATACAGTTTGGGATATATACCACTCTCCTTTCAAAACAGATTTTCTCTCTATCCGTTTCATGCAAATGGTGGAGTTCTTAATTGAATTCGATCCACAAAATCAGTGCTTGATCTCCAACAATATTGCCAAACTCTCAGTTCTAATCTCAGATTGCATGCATAATTTATTGAAAGGTAATTGTTTTCAACTTGTTTACCGTTGTTCTCTTTTCAATTCCAATTTTTGAATTTCATCTTTGAATGTATCGTTGTTTTCTATTCAATTTCAATTATGAATGAAATTTATTTATTTCTAATTTCCATTTAAACATATATTTCCTCTCCCATTTATCAAATGAGAAAATAACAATTAAATCACTAACACAATTTTTACATTTTGTTCATTTTCACAATCAAAAATTTAATCCAATAATTTAGAATAAAGCATTATTATTTTCAACTAATAATAAAATATTTACACAAAGAAGTAATTCTTTTGAATAAAAATCAATTTCATTATGTTGCATCAATAATCAAATTGCCATTTAAAACAATATATTCTTTTTCACATAAAGTTAAGCAATCAAAACTAACTTACTTTAAATTTCCCATAATAATCACCACGAAAATACATTAAAAATACTAAGTGGTGTGTGAGATTCCATCATCCTCATAAACATCTAATGGCTAAAACGACTCTACTCGATCAATGTTCTCGCCTTCATTCTCGTTCACCTCTTCCTGCGTTCACTTGCACTCAATTTCTCATCAGCAATGACAATCCCCGAGTTTCATAATAATGAATTCAAAATCATTTCATTTGCATTTGCATTTAAATTTAAATTTCAATCTCACTTTCAATTCCAATTTTAATTTCAATTTTAGTAATGATCTATTATAAACATGAAAATCTCCTGATTTATATTTGCATTTAAATAATTGATAAAAATCAATACGTGACATCCTTCCCCTCTTGGAAGAGACATCGTCTCGATGTCTTATTAATCAATCAATAAGTATAGTATCTCAATCATGAAACATAATTTTCAATGAAACAACATATTATCTCAATCATAATGAAATAATAACTAACATCATAGCTCCCAAAACATAAGCATAATCAATTCATTGTAGCATCCACGCTATCCATGTTCACAACATGTGAATAAAAAACCAGAGTATCAAATATCTCATGCATTAAGCAAATACAACTCTAAGAAAACAAATGAGGAAAATGACAGTCAATCATCACAGAATCCTCCCATGTAGCACTATCCTTAGTATACTGGTCCCATTGGACCTTGTATTGAGTACTATCCCAGTTAACGCTAGTCTGAAAGCAACTGGATTCATGACTTCTAGTACATCAAAGGGTCCCACAAATCTTGGAGCCAACTTTGATGATTTCCTAATATATATAAAATTTACAACACATTCATCCTATGCAGTAATCCTCTCCTTTCTAGACCTTACTTCAAGTGTCCTTACTATCACATAGGGAAAATTTGTATGCTTCACACATACTTACTCTCCCAAAGAGCTTTATTCCATAAATACATCTAATATATAATAATATCTATACTTAGTGATTGGAATTCATTGGTCCATGAATTTATCCTTAGTATAACCCAAATGGAAGAGGAATGTCGATGTATTGTACACTACATCGTGGGTTTTACACTTTTAGACAACTCATAACCTGAGTCCATCCACCACTTACATATTCATTATCCTTACCATAAAGTACTTTACCTTGATTACTTGTCTATCTCGAGCATAACCTTGCTCCTAGACCCTTGTCAATTTTGATATTGCTCCACACTTAAGCATTGTTATCAATTAAGTTTTATCGATCACTTCGTTCTATTATTCCTTTTTGACATTTATCAAGTCTATGATTATATCCAAGCCTTTTTCAGCTTTAATAGAGTTTCCTTTCTTTCCATATAATTGTCCAAACTTCAATTTTTGAATTTTATAAATCATTCAAGATTTAGTCCACCATTTTACTTATTTGACTAAAATAATATATTGCACATTTATTCAAATGAATGTCTCATGGTAAGATTTTGGTTTACACAACCCTATCATTTTTTTGCTAAACTGAAATATTTTTTCAGGTTTACTAAGCAACTACTTACCCACAATATATTATTTAGAACCAAAATCCTATAAGTCAAGTTTCCAAAAACTGTTGGTTTCTTTGATGAGTCTATCCACCAGAACATTATGTTATTCTACTAACATCGACAGATCAATTTGTTGTGTGTTTTACCATTTTCCTTCTAAAATCTCAAGAGAGTTACATGTCCTACCAATGATGACTTCTGGTCTTCATTTCCTGGCATACTAGATATTACCTTGGTACATTCTGTGTAGCTGCTTTCTCTATCTTCTTCCAGATAATAGTGGATCCTTATCCGACAATTCCCTTTGTCAATCCGATGTCCTAACTCTGACATTATTTTCCTCATTGCATTCTCGGATCTTCCAAATTTTGGACACATAGGTTCTTTTATATCCAACAATACTCTATCCTTTGACTAAGTGATAACCTATTTTGATCTTACGCCATTATTAATCTTCATGTAAATGGTTATAGGTTTTGCGGAGATAATTCTCGTTTATCTCAAGACATCCATACCGTGGATTTTCTTCTGTCCTTGGATTATTCTCAAAGATGCAATTCATCTTTTAACTCAATCTAATTTCTCTAATTTAATGTGGTAATAATTTTGAGTATTAATCCTCTTTCTATCATGTTGATCTCTAGATAATAACAAATTTAATTACATATCTAATCATCAAGCATTAACATTCAACTCCATGATTTCTTAATTATATAGGAGAGTCTCAACTTCAATATATCCATTTTGAGCACAAGTAACAATTTTGATGTTCTTCTCCGTAAGATTTTCAGCATTTCTTGCTAAGTGAAAATTCTATGATTAACTGTCATGACAATAGATGCTTCCTTTTGAAAGTGTTTCTCTATTCATAAAATAGCTACTTAAAGTAAAGTCTTGTCAATAATACGACTTTCTTTAACTTACTAGGCATCCCTCCTATGCTTCTATCCTTACAGAGTTTCATTAACTCCAATGATATTCAATTGCATGGGAAAATCTTAAACCCAATATTCCCTTCCAATTCTTAGGATGGAATCTTTAATTGTTGACTAGTCCGATTGTTTATAGATTTCCCCACTCTATATGGAAATAGTCAAGACCCAATGTACAACTCATTCAAGTTTAATTTCTACTTATAGGTGTTAAAGAGTAATCTAGTACGTAACCCAACTTAATAGGTTTAGTCTCATCATAAGGTCTCTCGCTTTATTGAATGAACTTCTTGTCCAAATTAGGTTATCTTTAACCCAAGGTTTCATTCAAGAGTAAGGTAGTGATTAAGTGATTTAATCATTCTCATTAAGATATTTTGGTGTGGTTCGCATAACGTCATATCTTTCTTATTTTTTAATTTTTTTTTTCGAATTTCCTCCATCTTAATGGCTTAAATAGCTAACCTGAAAGTCCCTTAGATCTTTCCTTGTCAATCCATAGACAATAATCTTCCTTATCATGATCAAGTTATATGCCTATCCTTTTCTAAGGCATTGATAATAATATCCATTGATCTTTAGATCAGATAATCATAAAACAAAAAGGTCATGGTTCATAACCTTTCCATTTGTCCTTTTTCCTTGTGGTCATAAAATGCATGACTTAATTGTCCTTATGACTTGCAAAGAAGTCATAGCCAAGTTTTTGTTGAGTGGGGTACTTAGCTTGAGTCAATCCACTCTCTTCCTCCCCCCCCCCCCCTAGTGTTTCCACAACTTCTGTTCTTCTTTCGTTGAACTTCTAACAATTTACTTGCTTCTTTGGGAAGGTTTTGTCATTCCTTCTAGTTGAGTTTTCATTGCCTTCGCTTACCTCATGGCATACCTTAAATACACTTTTCTCAAAGTTAGATTTTTCATTGTTTTCTTTTATCTCACAGATTCAACATATTGGATCATTCAGTAGGAGATCCAATGAATAATCAACAACTAATAATATTCCATCTTCTTTCTAATATCCCTTTTTAATGGAGGAATATCCATGCTCACAAACCTCTTTTTTTGATGTACTTCTCAACTCAGAGTGTTGCTTTCCTTGCAACTTCTAGTGTCCTAACACTTTTACAATTGTAGGTTGTGACAATTCAATATATCTCATTCCTACTCATTCTCTTTTTCTTAGAGTCATGTATGTATAGGTTATTCTTCCTAACCTTCCTACATAACCTGATTTCCTAATCTTCCATAATCCTATGTTTCATCATAAGTTGTCAGTTTAGGAATTCTTATTCTAGGGACAAATCTTTAACTAGCCCCAATTTACACAAGTTACTAATGCTTACATCTTCCTTTTTACTTCCTTAAGTTCTCTTCTCTTGCCGTTCTGGCACAAGAAATTTTCAACCTTTATCTTCTGATAAGGTTTACACATTATTGCGTAATGAGCTCATAGGTTTCAGTGTAGAACCTAGTAGCTCTGATACCAAATGTAAAGAGCGAAAGTTTTTAATTCCAATCATCCACAATTCTTTAAATGAATTAATTCATATTCCAAAGAAAGTCAAAAACTCCTTTCATTAACATTGTTTAATCCACAAGATTCCAAAATATCGACTTAAAGTCTACAATTAGATTCATAATACATCCAATTACATTCATAAATACGTGTCATCTTTCAGGACATTTATAATATGAAACATGGTAAAAGAAATTTATAATTCTAGACTTAGGCATTCTGTCGCCTTAAGTTGTACAATAATAATACAAGAATAAAATAATACATATATGGAGAAATCATCCTTTGATCTTCAATCCAAAATTATATCTTCAAACATGAAGACGAGAACAAGGTTCAAGCACTTTTTCTGCCCAACCTCGAAGTTTACGCTTCCCCAGAATTCTTTAGTCATTCAAAGAATACCCGACCCTGCATGAATCGCTTAGTAAAAAGAAGTTGACAAGCATGATGGAATCTGGTGCGTGCCTAGTATAACTAGTAAAACCACAAGCATTTTCATTTTTCTAATTCATTTAAGAAACAAGCAAGTTCGATACTAGGATATGGTAGAGAGTTATAAATATTCAAATGTCATGCACGACAAATAATAGTAGTTTTGGAAAAGAAAAACTACGCTCTCTATAAACCCATATTCCACACCCATCGTAAAAAGTAACTTTCCAAACACATGTCATGCACATTCAATTATCAAGCTTGCATGTTCCCATTCAAAATAGAAAATAATCTTTCTCAAACACATGAAATCCACTTTCATTTTCAAGCAAACATGGTTTTTAATAGAATAATCTCAAAGTTTTTAAATCACAAATAACATTATGTTCAGATTTTAAAATAAAATAATAAAATAAATTTAAAAGAAGGTGTATCTCAAGTATGTAATCTAAGTACATATTTAAACAAGAATTAAATGAGCACACATTCTTTCGGTTCATTTACTCAAGAAATTCAATCACAATTCAATGGGTATGTGCAGGATCATCATGGAAAAAACAGGCCCTTAAGTGGCAATAAAAAGACAAAAAATCAGAGTTAGACAACTTGGCGTAAAAATTTGAATAAGTTATCTATATTATTTCAAAAAAATGTAAAAATAGAATTTTTAGCAAATTGAATGTAGTTTCTAAACTACTAGAAATTTATTTAAAAAAATGAAATCTATTTGGTGAAAATTTGATATTTCAATGCAGTAGTATTTAAATTTCAGGGTAAAAATAAGAAGTAGGTGTCTGTCTGACCACCCTAACCATAAAAAAAAAAAAATATTTTTTTATAAGCTTTTAGATATAAGTAGATGACTCATGTCTCGATGTGATGCATATTTTTTTATAATTTTTTTCCAAGTACATAATTAATTATGAAATTTTTATTACAACTTTTAAAAAATATAAAAGCTTGTCTGTCTAACCACCTTAACTTGGTCAAAAATTCATGAAATTCATTTTTTTTTTAAAATCCTATAGTATGCGAAGCATAGAATGTGATGTATGTTTCAGATTCAAAAAATGTATACCATTTGAAAGTTATAGATTTTTTTCAATCAGCCTATCAATCAGGACATTATTCGTAATTCTAATAGAAAATGAATAATAATTATTTATTAAATTCAAATTAAAGCATAATTTATATTGGTGGAAAGCCGAGAATCTCCTCTAAAAACCCTTTTCGTTTCATCAATTTTGGGTAAAAAAAAAGTCATCAGCCACATGGGCCATCATATGGCTTACATATCGCCACTTTTTGGCCCATCATGATCCTGCACATACCCCAATATAATCTTCTTCTAATTCGTTTAATTTTCAAGTAATTGTATTTAAAATTCTATTTCCTTTTCTTTTCTGTTTTTCCTATTTCTCTTAAAATGTTATCTTTTCAAAATCATAAAAACACATCATATTACTTCTGTTTTGCAGCCATTTAATATCATTTCCAGAAAATTATCAAATCTCACTTTCATCCTTTCTAGCATATTTAAATGCACAAAAGTTATTTTATATTATCCTTTTTAAAATTTTATTTAAACCAAGAAAATTCAACTGTTTAATTCTGTAATAATTTCACTATCTTTTCTATTCTTTTTGTTTTGAAAATTTTATCTCTCTACAGTTTTGATTTTTCGAAAACTTTTCTAAATCTAGAACTTTATGATTTGTGTGTGAATCTTTAATAAATATTGAAACATAATTCTCCAATAAAGAAATCTATTGTCTCTATTTCTTTAATATTTGTTCAATATATTCTGTCCAAGATCGTTCTCTTTCTAAATGGAAATTCAGTCTAGTGTTTTAACTTTCTTCTAAATTTAATTAAACCCTAATATGTTTTCCTTTGATAAAATGTATGAATATAAGGAAATAGTTAACTAAAACATATTGATATTATGAATCTTGTAAATATGCTTCCGTTGTATCTACCTGTCATTCTTCTGTTGCTGTGTATTTCTTGAATCTCGCAGTGAATATTTGTCTTTCTATTCTTTCTATGCCTGTGCATATATTTTGAACAACTGAATTAGATCCCTATTCCCCAAGTCTCCTGCTGCTCTTTCCTATTTTTCCCTCCTTTTCTCTCTGCCCACACACTTCCCTCTTGTTGTTCTTTCCTCTTCTTGTTCACTCCCAACTTCAGGCAGTGCCTTACCTCCTCTCTCCCTCTTCTCTATACTGCCAGGCACCTCTCTTCCCTTAACATGCGTACCTCCTATCTACTTGCTACGCATTTCCCTTATCTTCTCCCTCTTCTGGCTGCACCTTACCTTCTCTCTCCCTCTTTTCTGTGCCTATCTTCTTCCCTCCTCCTTCTTGCGCACTTTCTCTCTTTTCCTCACACTACCTCCCTGCTCTGGCCACACCTCTGTGATCTCCTATTCCATGCGCCCTTGACAATTTCTCCCTGTTGGCTGCTTAATCCCTCTTCCCTTCTTGCCACACGCCCTTGACATTTCCTCCTTGATGGATGCCTATTAACTCCCCTCCTTCCTACGTTTCCCTCTATTCCTGTTGTGCCTTGGGAGATAGAATGATGTGAATAATTAAAAACAACCTCCTGTGCTGGCTGCGTGCTCTCCAGTTCTGTCCTCCCCTCTTTACTTGCTAGCTACTCCCTTCCAACCGCGCCAATGGAGTTAAGGTTTATGAAACAAAGAATGAAATCAATAATGTTCTCCCTTTCCTGTGCATGGGAGATCAGTAACTATTCTTTATTGTATTTCTAAGACCACTCTCCTAGATGCGCATGAGAGAGACCTCTCCCTGTCCTCCCCTCGCAGAAAAAATACAGTTTGGGATATATACCACTCTCCTTTCAAAATGGATTTTCTCTCTATCTATTTCATGCAAATGGTGGAGTTCTTAATTGAATTCGATCCACAAAATCAGTGCTTGATCTCCAACAATATTGCCAATTTTTCAGTTCTAATCTGAGATTGCATGCAAAACTTATTGAAAGGTAATTGTTTCCAACTTGTTTACTGTTGTTCTCTTTTCAATTCCAATTTTTGAATTTCATCTTTGAACGTATCGTTGTTTTCTATTCAATTTCAATTATGAATAAAATTTATTTATTTCTAATTTCCATTTAAACATATATTTCCTCTCTCATTTATCAAATGAGAAAATAACAATTAAATCAATAACACAATTTTTTACATTTTGTTCATTTTCACAATCAAAAATTTATTCCAATAATTTAGAATAAATCCTTATTATTTTCAGCTAATAATAAAATATTTACACAAAGAAGTAATTCTTTTGAATAAAAATCAATTTCATCACATCAATAATCAAATTGCCATTTAAAACAATATATTCTTTTTCACATAAATTTAAGCAATCAAAATTAACTTACTTTAAATTTCCCATAATAATCATCACGAAAATACATTAAAAATACTAAGTGGTGTGTGAGATTCCATCATCCTCGTAAACATCTAATGGCTAAAACGACTCTACCTGATCAATGTTCTCACCTTCATTCTCGTTCACTTGTTCCTGCATTCACTTGCACTCAATTTCTCATCAGCAATGGCAATCCCCAAATTTCATAATAATGAATTCAAAATCATTTCATTTGCATTTAATTTTCAATTTCAATTTCAATCTCAATTTCAATTCCAATTTCAATTTCAATTTTAGTAATCATCTATCATAAACATGCAAATCTCTTGATTTATATTTGCATTTAAATAATTGATAAAAATCAGTACATGACAAAGACACTATTGCGATCAACTATGCAATTGAAAACCACCATGAAATAATGTTTTCCAACATCATTACTTCTATTTCACTGCCAGGAGACCAATTCATATGAGCCCATTTCTCCAAAATTGGAGCAAAACCCGCATTCCCATAAATTTGCAAATCAAGGCATGTTTTGAAACATACTCTATGTCCGCCACAATTGATTCAGGTTGAATCACTAGCACCAACCTTTCTTTACTTCATTTAACGCAACCATTAGTCTTTAGGATCTGAGGTCCACCCACCGGAGAAAACCCACCATTCTCGAAATCATTATAGAACAAATTATTTTTAAAAACCCTCGCTCAGAAGGAAGAAGAATTTGTACCAACAATCAAACAAAAATCTAGAGGCTCTTTGACCCCAGAAGCCTCTCCCAAATCCATTGCCAAGAGAGCTTAAAATCCACCCCCACCAAGCGCACAGTCTGAACGATAGAGGGAAAATCTATGCCCAAACAAAGGGATGTCGATTCCCACCCGAGAAGCCAATAAAGAAGTTGCAACCAACACACAGAAGGAAATGAACGTAGAAAAAGAAGAACCCCCCTTCCCCCCCGAACACACCAAACACCCCCACCATCACAACAACACGCAACAAGACCGATCTCCACTAGCAAACGGGCATGCACAAGAAATGAACGACATGTAGCTGTGACCCAGTTACAGGCCACAAGCATACACACCCCCACAAAGAGCCGATGATGCCATCCTTCCAATTATTTCTTTTTCTTGTACTAAATTTTTAAGGAACATATATTTTATCTAATTTTTAAAGTAGACATATTGAAAAATAAAAAAATTAAGTGTACTCCCCCTTTAATTCTAAAAAAGTAAAGCAACCTTTTTTAAATGTGTATATAATAGATTCTAGAATGTGAAAATGCAATTTATTTCAAATATGGATGAGTATTTAAAAAATGACACTAAAAAAATATATGTATGTTTAGTGAAAATGAAGACACTAATAAAAAAGAAATTGAAAATCAAACCTTAAATTTATTCAAATTGCAAAAAAACTATATGATTAGAAAGGTAAAAAATAACTTGACATTATCATAATTTTTTTGGAATAATGTCATAAAATATGAAAACTTAATAAAGATTATGCTTAACATTTGTTTGTGTTTGTATGTTCTCTACAAAACACGTATTTGGACACCACACATAAGAATTAATAGTTTACAAAAAGAAAGAAACCCATTATTTTTACCCACATGCTCTATTTTTCAATGTGGTCTATGTACATTCTATGACACACATAATTTCTATTATTTTGAGGGATTACTAGCTTTTTTTTTTTGTATCGTATTGACAAAAAATACTAATTGCATATTTTTCAATTTGAATTTAAAATTTATTTTTAATCATTGATTTTATAATTTTGAGGAATTGGCATCATTTCTTGATAAAGTTAACTATTTCTTTGTTTTACGTTGATAAAAAATATTTTAATTGCAATTCTTTATTTGAATTTGATATTGTCAATTATTATTTTCATTATTTTAATCAATTGTATTAGATTGATATAGATTTGAGCATCATTCCAAGGAAATAAGCAAAAGCGGAGACACTAAAAGAGCATGAAACCCAAAAAAATTAAAAATAAATAAAAAACTTTGTGAAAATAATCTATGAAGATGAAAATGTACTATCATTACGCTAAGTTTGTACAGTGGCATCACATGTTTGTAGATCCGTGCAAACAAAAAGAAATGGTAATTACAAAGTCTAGCGGAGTTCAAACGCGTAGTAGAATTCAAACAGACGTATGGAAGTGGAAGAGGCTTCAGTTACGGGCATCAATTAAGATATGTTTTGTAAATAAGAATTCATTGTTCTTCTGTGTAAATGCAAAAAGAATGTTAATGATCAATGGATGAAGAAAGTATATTGGTGGCATGGATAACGGCAAGGATGCAAAGGAGAAAGGGAAGAGTTCATCAAGTTCGTTCACTCTTAGAATACAGTCATGCAGGGAGAACGAGTCATAGAAAGAAGCATATGGCAGGAAAGAATCAATGTTCATAGATCTTATTCCAGAAGACACCTTGAACGCAATGATCTGCTAACTTTCTCTTTACACTCTGTTCCAAGTTCGAGAAGGAATTTTTCATCGGGAGAGGGGTGGATTTATCAGTAATGTATCATGAACATTAAGTAATTTTTCTCCACTGGTATTAAATGTTACTCTATTAGTTAACTAGAGGAAATGATAGATTGTTCTTAAATTATTACCTTGTGATGTTAAGTTTTTGAACAGATTATTTTGGAAGTAGCTTCAATATTGACACACTTTGGCCGAAATAATGTCTTAGCGAAGAACATCGAGGAAGTTCTGTCTTGATTAACATGTCAAGCATCTTGAATTAATATTCGTCTTGTGAAGATAAGTTTGTGGGTAGTATTTTTTGGGATTGTCTTTTCAAAATCAACTGCAAATCTTTAAATGGTTTAGTGTCTTTAATTTATAGTGCTTCTTCAAAAATCTCATTTGATCATTTCTTTAGATTGTGATTTAGAATTTTTGTGAATGAATAACATACTCAAACAATCATATCTTTGATAACTTAAAAATTAAATTATATATATATATGAAAAAGGATACTAAATTATAATCTAACTTTATCTTGCAACTCCAACCATAATCTTAATGAAGGACGAAAGATGGAAAACTATTGAGAAAAATACTATGTTATTAAACTAATATGAAAAATTCAAAAGAGTGATAGGTCTTTAATTTAACTAGGATTCAACTCTAACCCTAATTAACTTACCGGTCTCATCATAATTTGATGGAATACCAACTTCACGAGTTCCTTAAAATGTAACCTATCTATCAACCTCAAGTTCACTCACAAAGACATAAATGTAAAATTTAAATTTACCAGCAACAACTCTAATGGT
Organism: Sequoiadendron giganteum; assembly: GCA_007115665.2. Taxonomy (NCBI): domain Eukaryota; kingdom Viridiplantae; phylum Streptophyta; class Pinopsida; order Cupressales; family Cupressaceae; genus Sequoiadendron; species Sequoiadendron giganteum. The sequence goes on from CM021109.1 coordinate 315,085,138, forward strand.
TGATTTTGTGGATTTGAAAGTTGCAAAGGTGAGAAGAGTTTGAGAAATTGATTTGTAAAATATGCAAATAAAACAACTTACCTAAATTTACTATTGCATATAAAAGTAAGTTTCTAAATTAATATACTTAAATATTCAAAATATTTTTGAAACAAGATATCTCTTGAGATTTTTTACAAATTACTATATTTAAGATCTTTTTGAAACAAGATATCTCTTGATACTTTTTTACAAATTACTATATTCAAGATCTTTTTGAAAGAAGATATCTCTTGAGATTTTTTATATAATAATAGTTATTTATAAAAATAATATGTTAAATTACTTAGCATAAAAAAAAAGTTTCTAAAATTTAGAAAATTAAGTATAAAAGAACTTCCTTAAATTCACTATTGCATATAAAAGTAAGTTTCTAAATTAATATACTTAAAATTAAAATAAAATAAAGTAAAATAATTAAGAAATGAAAAATAAAAATAATTATAATTTTTTAATTTCTAAATTAATTTATTTAAAATTAGAAAATTAGAAAATTAAATAAAAAAGAAATATCTTAAATTCATTATTACTCATAAGAATTTGTTTCTTAATTATCTTATTTAAAACATAAAGAATATTCAATATTTTTGAAAATTTATAACATTTGAAAAAGAAACAATCATTAATATTTTAAATATTATTCAAAAATAACATACATATATCGAAATGAATATTATTAGTTTAAGATTTTAATAAAGGTTTTATTGTACAAAAATATTACAACTTAAATAAGAGGTTTTTCATAATAATGAAAATCTAAAATCAATTTAAAATTAAAGAATTAAATGCAAAGAAACTATAATAAATTTATTATTACACATAAAAGTAAGTTTTTAAATTAATATTAAGGTTAGTGTTGGAAAAAGGGTTAGGGTTGGGGCTATAGATTAATTAGTCTTAGGGTTAGGGTCCAATTAGGGTTAGGGATCGATTAGGGTTACTAGGGATACAATTAATTTTAGGCTACGGTAAGGGTTCAATTAGGACTAGGTTTTAATAACGTTTAGGATTCAATTAGTATTATAATTAGAATTAGGGTCACCATTAGAATTAGGGTTAGTATTAAATTTATAATTATGAATAGGGTTTGAATTATGGCTAGGGTTAGAATTAGAATTAAGGTTATAGTTAAGGTTATGATTATAATTAAGATAAGCTTTAGGGTTAGAATTAAATTAGGGTTAGGTTTAAGGTTAGGATTAAAATTTAATTAGAATTAGGGTTCAATTGGAGTTAGGATTCAATCAAGGTTCTAAGATAGATCTTGGAGTCAACATTATGGTGAATGTTGGGGTTAGGGTCGAGGTTTCAAAATGAATCTTGGGGTCAATATTAGGGTTATAATTAAGGTTAGGGTTTGAGTTATGGTTTGAGTTTAATTAGGGTTACAATTTAAATATGGTTAGGGTTAAGATAGGGTTTAATTAGGGTTGTGGTTAACATTAGTGTTATAAGATAAAACATGGGTAAAGTTTAGGGTTGGGGTTGGGGTTAGGGTTAGAATTCAAGTAGAGTTAGGTACAGTTCAATTAGGGTTCAACACAATTAGGGTTAGGGTTAATATTAGGTTAGGGTAATAGTTCAACTAGGGATTTAGGGCTAGGATTATGGTTCAACATTAGGGTTAGGGTTAAGATTATGGTTCAATTATGGTTTGGATTAGGAGCTACATGTTAATATTAGGGTTAGGGTTGGAGTTAGGTTAGGGTTTTATTATGGTTAAGGTTCAACTATGGTTACATCAAGATTCAATTGATTTGTAAAATTAGGGTTAGGATTCTAGGATAAGGATTGGGATCAAGGTAAGGGTTGGGGTTAGAATATAACTAGGATTAGGGTTAGGGTTACAATTAAGATAAGGGTTAATATTCAATTAGGATTTATTTAGCATTAAGATTATGATTTATATTCAATTAGGATTAGGGTTCAACTAGGGTTAAGGTCAGGTTAGGGTTATAGGATAAAGCTTTGGGCAAAGGTTAGGATTAAGGTTGGAGTTAGGGTTAGGACTTGACTAAGGTTAGGGTTGAATTAATTTTAGGAACAATTAGGGATAGGGATAGGATTAATTTTAGGCTAGGGTAAGGGTTCAAGTAGGGTTAGCTTTTAATAAGGGTTAGGGTTCAAATAGTATTATAATTAAAATTAGGGTCACCATTAAAATTAGGGTTAGTATTAAAATATAATTATGAATAGAGTTAGAATTAGTGTTAGGGTTATAGTTAGGGTTAGGGTAGAATTAAGATAAGTGTTTGGATTAGAATTCAATTAGGGTTAGGTTTAAGCTTAGGATTAAAAATTAATTAGGGTTAAGGTTGAATTAGGGTTCTAAGATAAATCCTGGGGTTAGCATTAGGGAAAAGGTTGGGGTTAGGGCTTTAGGGTTAAGGTTATAAAATAAATCTTAGGTTCAAAATTAAGGTTTCAGTTATGGTTTGGGTTTAATTATGATAGCAGTTCAATTATGGTTAGTGTTACCTAGATAGGGTTCAATTATAGGGTTATGGTATAATTAGGGTTAGGGTTCAGTTAGGGTCTAATTATGGTTAGGGTACAACTATAATTAAGGTTTAATTAGAGTTGGGGTTAGAATTTGAGTTCAATTAGGGTTAGATTTAGAGTAAGGATTAGGGTTAGGGTTAAATTAGTGATAGGGTAATGGTTATGGTTTAATTTAGGTTAGAGTTAGGGCTCAATTAGGTTTATACAATAAATATTTGAGTTAGGGTTCTAGGATAAAGCTTGAGTTTACTATTAGATTAGGGTTAGGGCTCAATTAACTATACTAGGGTTAAGAATAGTGCTAGTATTAAATTAGGGTTAGGGTACAATTAGGCTTATGATTGGATTAGGATTTAATTAGGGTTAGTGTTAGGGTTAGGATTCAATTAGGGTTGGTTTTAGGGTTAGTGTTAGGGCTCAATTAGTATTAGGGTTAAGATTAGTGTTAGTATTAAATTTTGGTTAGGGTACAATTAGGCTTATGATTGAATTAGGATTTAATTAGGGTTAGTGTTAGATGAGGAAGATGTCACATAATGTGCATACATCATGGGTGTCCATTTGGTTGTCAAAGTACCATTGCCATCTTCCATTCAATTTCCTTTGTATAAAGGAGTTGAGTGTTCATTATTGGTTGAGAGAGAAGATAGTTAATAGAATTAACAATAATGAACCAAAAACCAATCACTTTTTTTTGATAATTATGCTATGTACTTTAACACCAATTGTAATTGTGTCTCCAATAGTAACCTTAACCCTAATACCGAACCCAACCTTAACTCTCCCTAAATCTAATTATACCTCTAATACTAAAACTAATTATATTTGTATTCGTAACCCAAAACCAAACAATAACTCTATTATGATTTAGAAATACTATAATTATAATAATACATTAATAATTTTAATAAATTAAATTTATATAAAAAAATATGAATCACACAAATATTATTTATTATATTTTATAATATTAATATATATTATATCATCATATTATTTAATTCTATATTAATTATTATTAATTTAAAAATATATATATATATATATGTATATACAATTTTACTGTTAGGGTTTAATTAGAGTTAAGAGTTTAATAAGGGTTAGGGTTATAGTTAAGATTCTATTACGATTAGGGTAATAGTTAAATTAGCCTTACAGTTAGGTAAGGGTTCACTTATGATTAGGGTTAGGATTGCAATTAAGTTCTAACTATAATTCTAATTCAATTAGATTAAAATTAAAATTTTATAATATTAATTGTATAATATTTGTTAAATATTATATCCAAATATAATTTAATATTATATTATAATAATTAACATTATTGTAATATTATATTATTATATTAATCTCTTACATTTTGTGCAACGATTGTTACTAGCATACGTTGAGATTTATCCTTTTCCAGTTACCTATTTTCATCATTTTTTCTCAATGCAATAGGTGCCTCGATAATGATAACTCTCGACGTATTTATATATATTAATATTTAATATATGTATGCTAGTTATATGTTTAGTTAGATCCCTAAGCATCCATTAGAGTCACCAAAGAGGAAAAAATAGAAAAAGAAAACAAAACAAAAACTTCATGCAAATAGATAAAATTACATAGCTTTGTCATGCTTTTGGCTTAAAAAATGATTTCAAGCTAAATATTTTCTTATAAAAAGTTTTCAATTAGAAATATTTCAACTGAAACTACATGGCAACTAAGGGCAAAAATATTTTTGGTTGAAACCTTGTCACCCGATTTTTTTTTGGCTAAAACTATGTAGATGGTAATCTAACACCCCCCTTTTTTTTTTTTTTTTGGAGTAAATTCAATAAAAAAAACTAACTTCAACTCCAAACTTCTAAATCTAGAGATGTTTTCATAAAAATGAAAATGTTCCTTATTAGGACTCAAAGCCTAAAAATTGACAATATTTTTTAATATATATATTTTTTAATTATATTTTTAAATCTATTATAGGTATATCATTATAATAAAACAAGGAATTGATTATAAATTTACAAGATATTAAAATATATTTTAGTTTTTTCAAATACACACATTGGAGGAGAGAATTCTCTCCAAAATGGTTAAATAAATATTAATCAAAAATTAATTATTTTTTCAATGGATCATATTTTCAAGTTATTTAAGTAGAAAAAAATTACACTTACTATATTTTTTGCTACATCCCATCGACTTCATTTTTTAAATTTTTTAGCAATTAAAGTATGCTCTTAAATGTAAAAAAAATAAAAATATCAAACTATTTTTTTAAATTATAAATATAATTTACACTGAGAGTTTCATATTTCATTAGTTTATATCATTTTAAAATTTAAAACATGTATACATGTCACTTTTAGGCATTCAAAGTTGAAAAAGTGTAAATATAGTTTACACTAAGAGTTTCTTATAAAAGTACTACATCGTTAAAAATTTCACCCAATTAAAAAATTGAAACTTAGAGTTGAAAGTACATCATTTTTGTCATTGAATTTGACATTGTGGTAAATCTTCAAACACTAATTGAATCAATAAAAATAAAACAAAGTTATTATATAATTTTAAATATAAATGTAAATGTTATATCAATTGATCAACCTATTGAAAATACATAAAATTTACCATATTATGAAGATGACCAGTTTTTTTGTGTTAAAATTAATCTAATGAGTCAAGTTTACTATTGAAAATACAACCTAAAATTTCCCATAAGAAATTTAAGTTTTTAATTGAACTTAATGAGAACATTCAAAAACCAATGAGTGACAAGATTCTTGAACACACTTATAGAAAAAATATTAATAAAATAAAAAATATATATTTTTTAAAAATTAAATAGGCATATGCTAATTAATCATTGAAATGATGAGAATATTAAATAGACCCATGCATGAAGATCCTTGGTCTAAGAACATGAAAAATCTTGTAAAAAATATAATCAATGCTATGTACCAAATAATGGTTTTAACCTCACACACTAAAAATAGTAATGACACATGACATATAATTACATCAACTATAGTAAGTAATTAAACAAATAAATCTTGCTTAGTTAAAAAAATAAGTAGAGCACTAAAAATAAATAACACTAATGAATGTCATTCAGAAGCATGAAAGAGTAAAGTATTTGAATAGCACTAAATTATGAACATTCTCCAATGAAAATAAAAAGTCATAGTTGAACCCTTCAAATCTCTAATTGAAGAATTGTAGAAAAATATCACTTAATCAAAAAGATGTCGTAACAAGAAGAATTAATTGTCAAAACCATAAGTTCCACATCCAAAATATCTTTTGAATATGAATTAAATGCATTTTTTCTCCAAATTTGTGGATAATTATCCTCAAATAAAATTAAAGGTATTTTGAAATAATAAATTTTTATGTTAAAATAAATCTCACACACACTACTTTTTGTAGGGGCTATCTTGTTTGTAATTGAACCAAACATAATGCAAGTGAGTTATACTTTGACACAACATATTTAACCATACCTTTCCTAGAGGTGTTTGCCTAGTTAATCATACTTTGATGGCAAGATCTTGTTGAGTAGTGGTTGGATTGACAAGTTGTTCTATTTGTGAGGAAGAAAAATATCATGAATGACATTTGTGTTATTTGTATGGTCTATTTGTGAGTTGATTTGATGGTTGTGATTTTATTGATTTGATTCATAAATCTAAAAGACTAAATCTTGTAGTAAATTTAAATTGGTGTTGGTTGTCTCCTTTATGATCTCTAATTTTTCCCTTATTTCGTCATAAAAGTGATTTATGATTTGACCTCAAATTTATACTATTCTTAATATTTAGGTTCTTACAATTTTTTTCTTTATTTATTGCAAGATTTGGGTTTTCTCTCGAACAATTTCTTTATTAGGGTTTTCCTTAATTTCATCTAATATTATTTTTATATAGTCTTCCCTCACTCTAAGGCACATTAGGTGTGATCACTAAATTGAGGAAGAAAGATAACTTGTTTTGATTTTTCTTAATGTTGAATTTTGAACATTGTGTGCCTTATCGTGAGATTGAGTTCTTTCTTTCTTTGTGTTTACATGTTGAACATTGTGTGCCTTGCGATGAAACTTAGGGGATTTCTTTCTTCTTTTTTGAATAGTGAATATTGTGTTCTTCATGAAAAAATCAAGGGATTTATTTCTTGTTTACTTGTTGAATATTGTGTCCCTCATGATCAAGTCAAGGATTTTCTTTCTTCTCGTTTGAATGTTTAACATTGTTTACCTCATGATGAAATTGAGGGATTTTTTTCTTCTTGATTTCTTGATTTTTCAAATACAATTAAACCTCTATGGATGTAAATTTATTTCTATAATTTCTCAATTTATAAATGTGATATGATAATATACTTTATTAAAAATATAATTGTTTTATGAATGTAAAACTAGGATGAATTTTCCATAATTTATAGTTTTCTATGTTTTTGGTTTTCTCAGTTCTGATTTTGGAAGTGAATTAATCTAATAGAAGAAAAATGTATCTAACTTAATAGTACTAAAAATGGAATATAAATTTATTAAGTTAATGAAATTCTATTCTAAGTAAGAAAATAACAACTTCACTTTTCCAAGATAGAATTATTTTCTAATAACAAATATAACTACATTTCCAAAGAAAATAAAGAACTTGTAAAATAATGAGTGGTGTTAGGTCCTAGCTTATGTAGTCAAAGATCGAATATAGTGTGATTTTTTTTTTGCAATAGTTGGGTCCTCCACTTGATGACTAGAAAAAGGATAAGGATACCGAGGAAATACTATTAAAAAATGATTGAAACTTAGAATCTTGGATCACAAAATAAAAAAGGCTTATGAAATTGATCCTATAGAGGTGATTCAATGGGGGATAAGAGCTCTAGGCAAGAATCATAAGAATTAAACTATAAAAATTATCCTCCCTTGAGGGAAATTGATATTCATATGTAAGAAGCTTAAAATGTTGGAAAAAATAAAAAGAAAAAAAATCTTTAATTATCAAATGATCATGAAATTTTGATGAGGTAAAATACAAATAAGATAGTTATGTTGGAGAAACAATGAAATAAAATCAATATTGGTTTCAAAAAAAAGTTGAAGCTTAGGCTACTTGGTGGGATATTAGAATCTATCCATTCATCTTGGATTTCAGAGGGTGGAAATTGAAGAGGGTTCTAGGTTGATAGTTGATTTAATTAAGAACTCCAAAGTTTCCCTATGAAAGATTATAAATAATATTGACTTGATAGAAATTTTTTAATTCAAAAAATTTCTCAAGTGAAGGTTAGTCACTCTTTTAGAGAAGGAAATGGAACTTTTGATGCTTTGGCTAATATTGGCCTTCAATTCCACAAATGGGATTACTAGTCTTTTGATAGGGACCTTCCTCTTTAGGTTACAAAAATCCCACCAATAGATAGACATAACCATAGTTTTATTAATCATGGTTAAGACCAAGATGATTGGTGTTTTTTTTACTTTTCTTATTTGCAAAAGGAATAAGTTGCATCAAGGTAATAAGATTTATTGTTTCAATAATTCAAATGTCAAGGTTTTGATTAACTCAAAAGGTGACATGGAACTTTTGATATTCCAATTGGAGGTGAAAAAATTACAAGCTCTATATTTTTCAACCCATTTCATATGATAATTTCTATGGAGGACCTTAATATCCCTAGTCAAGGTTGTGCGAAGAACATTGAAAGCCAAATTTTTGATGATTTGGAGAGCTCTTCTTTTAATGATTTTAAGGAAATTACTATATTTTTTTAGTCATGACAATTGTTACTAGAAATTGCTTCCTCCTTAATTTTCACATGGCGAATAATAATTTGAGGTTACCTCTCATTCCAGTGATATTACTTTGCAAGTGTACCTAAATAAGCATGATGGCTATGTAACTAGTAAGAAAATATATTTTTTAAGGTATATGATATTTTTGTATAAAAAATGGCAAGATAATTTTGTAAGGTGACATATCATTATGATCTTCATTCTTGCTCACATTTCACTACTTGGAAACCTATCTTCATGGCAAGAATTATTGGAAATAATGCCTTAACTTGCCATCACAATCCCTTATTTTGTAGTTGTTATTGAATTTTGTTCTCTATTAGTGAGCTAAGGTTCTTTGTCTCCTTTTTTTATTTTTCCCTTGCTTCTTGTTTCTCAGTGGGCTTCTCTTGTTTGTCTAGCTTATTAAGATTAGGGAAAAATACTTGTGTGGAACCTATTTCTTGTGTTTCTTTGAATAAGAATATTGAAGCATGGGAAATATTTGAGAAAGGAGGTTTAACTTCATTCTTTAAGGTCATGGAAGGGTACAATGATGAATTAATTGCTTAATTTTTTAATACATGAAAGAAGGGTCATGTCCAAGTTGGTAGGGTTAAGATGGAGGTTATGGAGGAGCTCATTGTGAAGGGGAAAAGGTTCCTAGACTAAATCAAACTAGCTACCCAAATTCTATTATTATGTTTCTTAAGAGTGGAGAGACATTGAAGAGACATCAAAGTGGGTACATTCATGAAGATTTTCTTGCACCATAGTCCATGGTATGTTAACCATTTAATAAATTATTCTACATTAGAGGGTCAATTGGGTAATTCTTAGAGTTACCGTCTCCCCCTTCTCAAGAAACCTCTAAATTTTTTTTGATGCCTCTTACTTCTCGAGCAATAGATTTTCCAAATAAAAGTGTATCATTTGAAAATAATGAATGGGTCATGTTGATGTTTGAGTTTGGAATATTTATACCCTACCATTTACCTTGAGCTTGTGCCCCTGCTATTGACCAACTAAGAGATTCTACCATTAAAATAAAAAGGAAAGGTGATAAAGGATCACCTTGTCTGAAACCTTGTGAAGAATTGAAAAAACCAGTTGAACTACCATTTACCAAGATTGAAAACTTGGCTTGTGATATGTATGAACTAACCTAATGAAACCATTTGTGAGAAAAGCTAAGTTTTTATAACAATTTTAAGAGAAATCCCAATTTAGTTTGTCATAGGCCTTCAACACGTCAAGTTTGATAATCATTGCTGAAATCTTATCTTCCTTAATGGAGTGCAAAGTTTCATGACCTATTAAAGCCCCTTCAGTTGTATCCTTTCTTGGGACAAAACCACCTCTCTCATCCATGATGATTCTTGGAATGATCTTAGCTAGTCTCATAGTGATTGTTTTGGAAAATATTTTGTAGATGGTGTTGTACAATGATATAGGTTTGAAATCAACAAAGGTGGAGGGTTAGATGATTTTTAGGAATTAGTTCTATAAAGGTATTATTCAATTCCTTTAAAATATTATTTTTTCTCCTTGATCCCTTTAAAGATAATAGAATTTATCTCCCAATGAACTCCCAACCTTTTTGGAAGAACATGGTAGTAAACCCATTTGGACTAGTGCTTTGTTTGGTGGCATAGAAAAAACCACGTTTTTTACTTCTAGTGTAAATTATTTTAACAAGATCTCATTTTCTTCCTCAAAAATCAACAAAGGAACATGTTGAATAAAATAATCTAAGATGTTATTAGTTACTCGTGCAATTTGTTGATCTATTTATTTCAATAAGTTTGAAAAGAACAAACCACTTCTTGGTTGATTAGATTTTCTACTTTCAAATTGCTACCTGAGGGAGAGTTGATGTTGAAGATAACATTCATTTGTTGTATGATTTTTGATGATAGATGAAAGAATCTAGTGTTTTTATCCCCTTATTTGAGCCATAACCACTATGTTTAGGAATATTAGGTGGGGGTGGAAGATATGGTTGAGGCAAAGGGATGGTTGTTGGCATTTATTTTTCCTGCTTATTATTTCTAGTGTTATATGTGTGAGCAATTGTGTGATAACTTGGTTGTTGCAACACATGATTACTAGTGAGTTATTTTGAAAAGTTTAGGATATGGCCATGAGTGTTAGGAGGTCCAATAATTATATGAGTTTTATGAGGTCAAATAATTAAAGGAGTTTTAGAAGGTCCAATAATTAAAGGAGATCTAATAGCCAATATTGTGTTTATAACCTTAGTTGAGTTAACTACTTGATGATGATCTTCTACCAATGAGAGATCTAATGTCACCTTAGGATATTCATATATACCATCCATCTTATCATATTTTGAAATAAATGTATCAATGAGTTCATCCTCTTATGCCACAATATTTTCCCAAGTAGGAGAGGTATGGGGAGAGAAACAAAAAATGTTCTTATTATGTTCAATGATTGGATCTTCTGACACCAAGATACCTTTTAAACAAGTAAGTGGAATATTGGGAGAAGAACAACTATGATTTCCATGATTGCTAATTATTGGATCCTCTTGCACTAAAACATTCTCACAAGTGGGGGAGATATTGGGAGAAGAACTAACATGATTGTCAATGATTTCATTTTGTTTCCTAAGGTTGTTCTCAAAGGTAGAAAAATTATAGTTATACAAGTCATGAATTACCATATCAAAACCACATCTTTGAAAAGGAAACATGTTATTTTTCCTATGGATCAAATGAGTGATGCACAATAAATTAGATAAATTGTAAAACAAGAACCCAAAATAGGAACTAGATCTAGATAGAGGAAACATAAAGTGCACATCAAATTTTAGGCTAAAATGGGTGGACTAGGGCACAAGGAGACCTTAGTATAGATAGGTATTTTGTAAAATTTAAAATATAGTAATTATTAATAGTGTTTTAAGGGTCCAATGTCTTAGAGGTTCAGGTTTCAAAGTCAACATATTTTTAGAAATGTATCAAAACCTAATTTATCTATCTGAAGCACATGTATGCATGTAATTTTGAAATTTTTAGGATAACTGAATATGTGTAAATGATAATTTTTAGAAATTAAATATTGTAATTAACTAATTTGTCCAATAAATATAGAAAAGAAATTCTTTTTGATCCTTTGAAATGAAAACAATATGTAATCTTGTCACTTTTTCAATCTTTTTCATCAAAATATGCATCCATAAATGATAAAATAATTTTGTAATTATTTTTTTCAATGAAAATTACTCAGATCTAAGCCCTAAACAATGAAAATCATATCTGAATTTTTTGCACTTTTTCCCAAATTATCTTTCAATTTTTATGATGAAAAACTAATGAAAATGGATATTCTTTTGAAAATAAATGCAAATTATCAACAATATTTTCAAGTAACCTAGGTTTCAAATCCAATTTTTAGATTTTATGCAATGAAAAATTAGAAAAATTGCAAGTGAAAGATACACCAGGTTCACCAAAATTTTTTGTAGGAAAAGTGACCCTAGATCCAATTAGGATAACTAAGATTATCTCCTTTTCACTTACAAAACACTAACATAAATTGCCTAGGGCTTATGATCGAATTTTTTCCATGATGGAGAGCCAACCTCCTAGGGTTTATGTTTGTTTTTTAGGTTGCGAAGATGATGAATTTTATGTATTATTTAATGACCCTATTTGACATGCAACCCTAGATCTAAAAATTTAATTCATCACAAATATGACAACCAAAAGTAATAGTATGGACCCAAGATTAAAAAATGATGATAGAGAGGAACTTGTGAGTCAAATCTGAGATAATTTTTGCTAGAATAGGTTGCATGGTGTCCTATTCTTACTCTTTCTTGATCTGAAAGTTCTAGATTGTAGGTTGAGGTCTGCACTTTGCTTCCCTAGATTGTCACTGGCTGAAACCTTCAAATATGACCTACACACATGTAAATGAGGGAAAGGTTGTATTGTATAGGGGCTTTCCTAATTTAAACCCCAAATTTGGTATTTCTACCTCCACTTATAGCAATTGATGATGATCAAGAGAGTATACCCTAGGTAGGGTAGAGGCTAAAATAATAATGATTGACTGAAATTGATGAACATGACAAATGATAGTATTACCTTGACATGAAAACCCTTGAAGAAGAGATTCCACACTCAATTTGATTAATGGATTCCTTGATTGCTTGATAGACATGCAAAAGGTTAGCTCACATACACCAAAGATTGTTGTAGCATAGCATGTATAGAGGATAACTCAATACTTCTCCATAATTGCATCATAATAGATCTCATTCATAAATTGCTTCCCTAATGCTCAAAATGAGAGGAAAACATGCTTAAATATGCATCTTAATTAATCCTTTTGGGTAGGGTCCAACTTGGGGTTATTTTCAAATCATAAAATCTTTCCAATCAAAATTTTATTCAAAATTTTGCTTTTTGGACTAGGGCGCCCTACGCCCTTGTCCAATGCTTTTTGGCCTAAAATTATCAAGATGATGAGGATATAAATGTATTATATTGATCCGGTCCCGAAATTAGTAAATTATCATTATAATTAAAGTTATAGGAAAAATAGGGTGTCAAGGTAGTGTGAAATTGTCAAGGGTGACCATTTTCAATACTATAAGTGATATTTCAAATTACCTTGTGGGGAGAGAAATTCTAAATATAATTGGAACAATTGATTCCTTTATCCCAAAAAGATGGGGCCATAGACTATGATTGAATCATATAATTTTTCATCTCCCTTAGTGATCTATTTATTCTTTTAGTGACACTATTCACTTTAGGAGTATGGGGAACTAAATATTAATGATGAATACCATGATCAATGCAATAATATTGAAAGACTTGGTTCACATATTCCCCCCATTATTTATATGTATCTATAAAATATATGAACTTGATTCCATCCAATGAAAGAATTGAATGTCCTAAAAGTGGTGAAGACATCATTCTTGTACTTAAGAAAGTACATCCTTGTGTGACAAGAGTAATCAACAATGAAGGTGAGCACATACTTATCTCATGAACAAGGAGTTGGAGACAACATGAGGTAAATATAAACCAACTCTAGTGGTAGTTTCATGGTGGGCCTTACCCTTAGGAAAGGGTTCCTAATGATTTTTTCCAAGGAAATAACCTCAAAAAAGTCCCTCAATAGATGAAACTTAAATAAGATCAAATATCGTATATGCTATGTACTCAACTCTTGAAGATATCTATAATTATTTATAAAGAATATGCATGGGAAATATGTGATAAAATAAAATATGACATAACATCATGAAACATATATTATTTAGACCCATGATCAACTCAAATTGAATAAAAGAAAAAGATGTATTTCTCAAATAACTACATCATGCAGAGAGATTTATCAACTATCTTCCCATACCCAGTATGATATTTATTCTACACAAAGAGAATATTGGTAGATATCTTAGGAACATAGAGGAAATCCTTAATACAAACACATATTAATTGTACAATACCTGATTGTTGTGCAGTTTTGCACACACGCCCCACTAAAAGTAGGGACCCTCTCTTGGCCTGCCCTTTTGGCCCATTTCTGTGGCCTGCCCCCTCTTTTGTGCTCATCTTTGAAAATCTTGGGGTTTTGGTCTTTGGTGCTTGCCTTGGTTGTGGGTGCCTTTGTGTTGAGTTCCAGGTGGTTTTGGAGTCTTGCAGATGTCCTCTCTGGGGTGGTCTTCTTTTGCCTTCTATTTTTTCCCTTGGTGTTTTTGTTTGGGTCCTAAGGGTTGGTTTCCTCCATTAGGTTTTCCAATGTTTGCCTTGTTCCTTTTGTTTTGTCAGAGATGGAACTAGGATGGGACTTAACTCTCAACTTTGGCTAAGTTCTCGGTTCTGTTCCCATTCCCGTTCCGGCTCCGCTTCCCACTCTTTTGCTTTCTTCTTCATTTTGTTTGTTTTGTCCTAAGGGTCCCTTTCCTCCCTTAGGTTTTCTTTGCTTTGATTTTGTCGGAGGTGGAACTGGGAGGGAACTTAACTTTTAACTTTGGAAAAGTTCACGGTTCGGTTCCCACTCCCGTTCTGGCTTTGCTTCCCGCCTTCTCGTTTTCTTCGTTGCTTTGCCCGTTTTTGGCCTAAGGGTTGGTTTCCTCCCTTAGGTTTTCCTTGGCTTGCCTTTTCTTTCGTTTTGTCAGAGGCGGGACCGGGATGGAACTTAACTGTGAACTTTCAAAAATTTCACTGTTTGGTTCCCATTCCCGTTCTGCCCCCGCTTTAGCCTATTTCCATTCCTTTCTCGTTTTGGTTCCGTTTTCGCTGGGGTTGGTTTCGTTCCCGCCTCCACCTGTTTTCTTTCTGTTCTCATTTTGGTTTCGTTTCTGCCTCCCCCTATTTCCCTTCCTTTCCCATCTTGGTTCCGTCTCCGCTTCCATTGGGGTTGGTTTTGTTTCTGCCTATTTCCCTTCCTTTCTCGTCTTGGTTTCATCTCCACTTCCGCTGGGGGATGGTTCTGTTTCCACTTCCGCCTATTTCCCTTCCTTTCCCATTTTGGTTATGTTTTCGCCGGGGTTGGTTCCATTTTCGTCTCCGCCTATTTTCCTTCCGTTCTCATTTTGGTTTTGTTTCTTCCTCTGCTTGTTTTCCATCTGGTCCCATCTTGGTTCTGTCTCCACCTGTTTTCCTTCCGGTCCCATCTTGGTTCCATCTCCACCCGGGGTTGGTTTCGCCCCTGCCTCCGCCTGTTTTGTGTCTCTATTCCTGTTTTTCTCATGGCTCCACCTCTGCTTGTCTTTGGTTTCACTTCTGCCTAGGTTTGTGCATGATTTTTATTTCCTTAGGAACTCTAATGAATCAGCTTGGATTTTGACGATGTATTGAGCATCAATGGTGGCCCGTTTGAATGCAGGTTGGATCGAGCTAGTGGTTGTTGTTGGGGCCAATGGAGGAATGGGTGTACTTTGAAGATTTGGTGAGATCTGAAGGTGTGGTCGAGTGCACTTTGTGGCTACTGTTAGACAAAACCCATCCCTGCACACAAGGTCGACGCGTTTGGTGGCCATTAATGAAGGGCTTGGCTTGGTTTGACCCGATTTGGGTCGTTCATTTTCCCAGCTCAGATTTGATCAATGGCTTGTGTTCGAGCTGGTGTTTCACATGCCATGCTATTCACATGGGTGGAGCATTAATGGTGGGCATGGCTCGAGGATTTGCTCCCCTGACTTTGTGCAATCCCAGATCGATCTGAGGGGGTACTTGTTGCATTCAATGCTGGACGATGAGTTATTGCTGACTGTCGGGGCCGATTTGGTTGCTGGCCGAGCTTCTTTGTAACCCTAGCTCTGGTTCATGCGGGCATGTTTCTATAAGTATGGCCTTTGGCCTCATTTGTAAAGGTTCGGTTCGGATTGGCTAGCTAAGTGAGAAGACTTGTAAATAGTAGATTTAGCAGTAGAGTAGCATGTTAGAAGATTAGAATTTAGTTTTACATTTCAAAGCAAGTGTTGTAACAGACTAGAATTGTTGCTAATATGATGATTTAATATAAAGTGCAGACATTGTGTTATGACTGGTGCCTTCTTTGCATTGAATAATCTTGCATGGTTCTTGTTCTATTTTTTAAATCGCTTGGAAATGTTTGAATATATCTTAGGTTTAATTAGTAATGCTTGTGATTTAATGCTTGGAGTGTTGTAGCAATCCCTAGTTCATACTTTGGGCAGCTCCTTGATTATGGGAATGCTGTGCAAGGTCAACCTGTACCTGATACTCATGTGCTTAGTTCAACTATAGATATTCATCCAGTTTTATTGAATGAATGCCCACAGTCTAAAAATATTTAACACCTTAGAAGATTGCACTATTTTCTGCAAGATTGTAGGTATATCCCGAGTCGAACAAAAATTAGTTTAAGGGATTGGTTGATTCCAAGTATTTCATCATTTGCATGGTTAATCTTAGAAGTAGTGTTAACATTAGGACTTTTGAAACCCTCATCTTTTGTTGTTTCTTTTATTATTTGGTTAGAACTAGAAATTAAAGCATCACCATATCTTAAAATCTGATGAGTTTAGAGCTTCCAACATTTGTGTGTAATACATCTTGTGATTACCAAATTTTTACATTTTATCACTGAGTTTGTTCTACTGCATTGTCATGACCTGACACCCGTGAGACCTTGGGGTTATCTCTTTGTTCATCTAGACCAAAATTTCAAGAGAGATAGGATAACTTTTATTCTGTCTGAGTTGTTGCTGTGCAAAAACACCAAACAATAGGATTGGCGCTAGAGGGAGGGCTGAACAAGCAAGCTGGAGCATTTTCTAAATGCAATTTCTCCTGAGAGGCTCAAAAGGAGAACCATATATACACCAAAAGAGGGGAGGAACCATCATCCAATCCATCATTCACACCATCCTCACGCTCATCCACCTCATCTTCATCCGATTATGAGACTGGTTCCATTCCATAGCCCCAACCAGTCACCCATCAATCATTACCACCTCCACCTCCATCAATGGCTTTCCTTGCAAATAACCCATCCCCTCTATTCTTCAACAAATACAATGCTATGCCCAAGACCCCTGAGCATTTTTGCTCTAGGTTTCACATTAATGATCCCAAAAGGACTGTTGAAGAGAACATTAGGATTTTTAAGATTACCCTCAAGGATAGGGGAATTAATCATGAGGATGTTGCCTACAGACTTTTCCCCTATTCTCTAGGAGATGAGGCATTTTATTGGTATAACCATCTTCCTGTTGGGTCTGTCACTACTTGGCTTCATTTGGAAACTGTATTTTTACAAAGATTTGAGGTCCCAATCAGTTCCAGTGAGCTTTATCTACAGTTTACTGGGGTAAAGAGGGAGGTCAATGAACCAATAGGATCTTTCAACGATAGGTTCCACCGTGCATACACTAGGTTGCAACCTCCTTATGCTATGGATGATGCTTTGGATAGTTTAACATCTACCTTTGTGAAATGGAGAGAAAACCCTCCTGTCAGCCCACTTGAAGCTTATGATGTGGTTGTTAAAGTGAGCACTGATTTGAGACAACACTTTCCTGGACCCCTACCACTAGCTGGTCAAACAGTTATGTTGGGTTCAACTCCTCAGCTGCCTTTGGTTTCACACCCAAGTCAACCCTTGAATCAAGCCTCACCCATGCCAAATTACTATCCAAATATGAATCAACCTGCATTCTCTCACCAACAAGCTAATATACCCAGTTACTTGCAGATCTTTGAGATATTTAACCAATCCCTGAACCATGGGTTCCATTCTGTTTATATGTAGAATTTAGCTGGTGGAGTTCCTCCATCAAATAATGCAGATGAGGAGAGGTTGGATGAACTCACAGAGTTGGTAAAGAAGCTGGTCACCGAGGTCACCTGCTTAAGGAACCAAAACAATCAACCTCAGGCCATTTAGAGGGAAATCCGTTCAATCATGATCAAGATCAGGGGCAGAATCTCTATAGGGTACAATATTCTGAAGATCAATACTCAGGGCTAACATTTGATTGGAGGCAACTACCACCTCAAAATAGGACTTGGAATATAAGGCCTAATAATGAAGAAGTCCTAATATCTTTGGGGCATCCAAACAATCAAGAAAAGCCCCCAACTGGTGTGTATCTTGTAAAAGAAGCTCTATCCGGATGGTGTAGGATTCATAACACCAATCATCACTCTGAATTGGTTTTTCAAGAATTTTAGACCACTGCATCTATTTTCCAACAGAAGATCCAAAATACCCACAACAATTCGAGTGGACGGGAGATGGTACTAGCTGATCCTTATGAGATATCGGTCTTGGTGGTGGATCATGCACCATTTCCAAGGAGTGAAGAGAATGGACCAGAAGAAAAACAAGACAAAAGTGCTGAAACGAAGTATGCATACAATGAAGAATTTGTGGTTCAATCTTCTGAAAGTGATGAGGAGAATGACAATGGTCCACTAGAGGTGGAAGAGCGGGTCTAGTTGTTAGATCATACAAAGGATGTGCATCAAACCATGAGGAATGAGTCTCCAATAGAAGAATTTCAACAAGCTAATGAGGAATGCCTAGTAGAAGAGTCAACTGGCATTGGATCTGAGAAAGGCATAGAAGTAGACACCGAGGTGGCCCTAGAGGAGGTTGAGCTTTCAATTGGGGAGCCTCAACAAATTATCAATGAGTGTCCCATGAAGCAAATTGAAGGAACTGATGTTGCTGATGAAGGGGCTGATGTTCTTGAGGGTTATAGTTACAGGCCTAAACCAATGCCAACAAAGGAAGAATTCAGGGAGTTTTTTCATTCATCTAATTCTATTTCTCCTCTTTCTACTAATGAATTAAGCATTGGAAGTTCATAGATTTTATGCAATAATGATGGGATAGCTAATATGGTTGACACTGACATGCAGGAAAACATGAATGAAGAAACACAAAGAGGGATACTACACCATCAATGGAGACCTCCTGACTTCATGGGCATCAACTCTTCACAATTAAGAAAGGATGAATACAATGCCCAATCCACTAGGGTTCAAAATTAGGTTGTCTCTTTCCTTGATGTAAATTCTAAAGCTTATCAATTTAATTATGGAGGTTTAGGAAAGACAACATGTTTATGGATTAACCACGGGTTTAATGAGCCTCCTCAATTGTTGATTCTTTGTGATGTTGGGGTAGAATTTGAATGCTACAATATTGAATTTATTTTCTTTGAGTATAAGGATAAGTCTGCATGGTTGATAACTATAATGATTGTTCGTTTGCTTGTACATGCATTACCAAATCCAATGGGCATGTGTGTCAGTTGGCCTTTCCTGAACATAGTTCTTTGCAAATATCTCTGTACATAGCTCTTTTTTCTTTAGTAATGTAGGTTTCCTGTAAATACTCCGCTTTCCTTCTTTCCTTAGGTTAGTTTGTTTTTTGTGGGTTGATTGCTTTAGGGTTAGTTTGCCTTGGTTTGAGTAGGGTTTCTTTTGTTTTTTCCTTGCTTGCTTGCTGTTTTTTGGTTTGGGTCTCTTCTATTTTTGGTTTTCTTTGGTCTGCTTGGGTTGGTTTTCCCTATTGCTCTACGTTTGTGGGGATGTCCTAATTTCCTCTGGGATTGTTGCATCTGTACAACTAGCTGTTTATCTGGGGCTGCTCTAGGATTTCTTTTACAAACTCTTATCATCTTTTCAAAGTCCTTCAAAATGGTAGATTTCCTTCATCTGATGTTACATGGGCTAGAAATTAGTATCACCTGACTAAGTCGAATTGTGGAATGTATTTGGGTCTTATATCTTTACACAAATCTTAAGAATTCCAAGGTTGCATATGGTCTTTTGGAGGTCTGACTGGGTGAAAAATCTTAAATTATGCTCTAGTGCCGTTGTGGTTCTCATCCTTGAGTGTGGGATTTATTTCCTGCAAGGTGAAAAGTAAAGATTTAAAAGAAAATCTCAAAAGAGAATATCAAAAGAAAAGAAAACAAAATATTGAAAAACAAACGAAATGTTCACCTTTTCAAGGGTATCCTAGTATCTCTACCGGGGCTATGGATGCCTAGTTGGTAGTAGAGCTATACTAGGGAGGGTCACAATAATAACCTCACCGGGGCTATGGATGCCTAACTGGAAGTGAGGCTCTATCCAGGTTTTTTTTGGAGTAAGAATCCTTATGTAGTCCTGCCAGACTAAATTTGGTCCTTGTTGCAACTTAGAAAAGGGAAATGAATGCATATGCACACACTTTGACCCTGGTACAGTAAAGGTTTGCTTGCTTGTGATTTCTGAAACCTTGTCTAGATGTAACCTGATGCTTGGATTGAAATTGGAGATTCTAAGTTCATGATGCCAGTTTGTCATCGAAATGCTCTAGAGCATTTCCCCAGCAGAGTCACAATTTGTTGTGCAGTTTTGCACACACGCCCCACTGAAAGTAGGGACCCTCTCTTGGCTTGCCCTTTTGGCCCATTTTTGTGGCCTTCCCCCTCTTTTGTGCTCATCTTTGAAAATCTTGGGGTTTTGGTCTTTTGTGCTTGCCTTGGTTGTGGGTACCTTTGTGTTGAGTTCCTGGTGGTTTTAGAGTCTTGCAGATGTCCTCTCTGGGGTGGTCTTCTTTTGCCTTATGTTTTTTCTCTTGGTGTTTTTGTTTAGGTCCTAAGGGTTTGTTTCCTCCCTTAGGTTTTCCTTGATCCTTTTGTTTTTCGGAGGTGGAACCAGGATGAGACTTAACTCTGAACTTTGGCTAAGTTCTCGGTTCTGCTCCCGTTCCCGTTTCGGCTACGCTTCCCGCTCTTTTTATTTCTTCTTCATTTTGTTTGTTTTGTCTTGAGGGTCACTTTCCTCCCTTAGGTTTTCTTTGCTTCACTTTTTTTTTGCTTCACTTTTGTCAGAGGCGGAACCGGGAGGGAAATTAACTTTAAACTTTGGAAAAGTTCACGGTTCGGTTCCCGTTCCCTTTCTGGCTCCTCTTCCCGCCTTCTCATTTTCTTCATTGCTTTGCCCGTTTTCGGACTAAGGATATGTTTCCTCCCTTAGGTTTTCCTTGGCTTGCCTTTTCTTTCATTTTGTCAAAGGTGGGACCAGGATGGAACTTAACTTTGAACTTTCACAAAGTTCATTGTTCGGTTCCCATTCCCATTCCGCCACCACTTCCGCCTATTTCCCTTCCTTTCTCATTTTGGTTCTGTTTCCTTCGGGGTTGGTTCCATTTCTACCTCCGCCTATTTTCCTTCCATTCTCATTTTGGTTTTGTTTCCACCTCCGCCTGTTTTCCTTCCTGTCCCATCTTGGTTCCATCTCCGCTTCTATTGGTGTTGGTTTCTTTTTCGCCTATTTCGCTTCCTTTCCGGTCTTGGTTCCGTCTCCGCTTCCGTCGGGGGTTGGTTCCGTTTCTGCTTCTGCCTGTTTCCCTTCCTTTCCCGTTTTGGTTCCATTTCCACCGGGGTTGGTTATGTTTCTGTCTCTGCCTATTTTCCTTCCATTCTCATTTTTGTTCCATTTTCGCCTCCGCCTATTTTCCTTCTGGTCCCGTCTTGGTTCTATCTCCGCCTGGGATTGGTTCTGCATCTGCCTCCACCTGTTTTGTGTCTTTGTTCCTATTTTTCTCATGGCTCTGCCTCCACCTATCTTTGGTTATGCTTCTGCCTTGGTTTGTGCGTGATTTTTCTTGCCTTAGGAACTCTAATGAATCAACTTGGTTTTTGATGATGTATTGAGCATTAATGGTGGCCCATTTGAATGCAAGTTGGATTGAGCTGGTGGTTGTTGTTGAGGCCAAAGGAAGAATGGGTGTACTTTGAAGATTTGGTGAGATCTGTAGGTATGGTCGAGTGCACTTTGTGGCTCTTGTTAGATGAAACCCATCCTTGCACACAAGGTCGATGCATTTGGTGGCCATTAATGAAGGGCCCGACTTTGTTTCACCCGATCTGGGTCATTCGTTTTCCTAGCTCGGATTTGATCGATGGCTTGTGTTTGAGCTGGTGTTTCACACATGTTGCTATTCATGTGAGTGGAGCATTAGTGGTGGGCATGGCTCGAGGATCTATTCCCCTGACTTTGTATGATCCCAGATCGATCTAAGGGGGTCCTTGTTGCATTCAATGTTGGACGACGAGTTATTGCTGACTATTGGGGCCGATTTGGTTGGTGGCCAAGCTTCTTTGTAACCCTTGCTTTGGTTCATGCGAGCATGTTTCTATAAGTATGGCCTTTGGCCTCATTTGTAAAGGTTCGGTTCGGATTGGCTGGCTAAGTCAGAAGACTTGTAAACAATAGATTTAGTAGTAGAGTAGCATGTTTGAAGATTAGAAGTTAGTTTTACATTTCAAAGCAAGTGCTGACATAGACCAAAATTGTTGCTAATATGATGATTTAATACAAAGTGCAAACATTGTGTTATGAATGGTGCCTTCTTTGCATTGAATAATCTTGCATGGTTCTTGTTCTATTTTTTAAATCGCTTGGAAATGTTTGAATATATCTTAGGTTTAATTAGTAATTCTTGTGATTTAATGCTTGGAGTGTTGTAGCAATCCCTAGTTCATACTTTGGGCAGCTCCTTGATTATGGGAATGCTGTGCAAGGTCAACCTGTACCTGATACTCATGTGCTTAGTTCAACTATAGATATTCATCCAGTTTTATTGAATGAATTCCCATAGTATAAAAATATTTAACACCTTAGAAGATTGCACTGTTTTCTACAAGATTGCAGGTATAGCCTGAGTCGAACATAAATTAGTTTAAGGGATTGGTCCATTCCAAGTATTTCATCATTTGCATGGTTAATCTTAAAAGTAGTGTTAACATTAGGACTTCTGAAACCCTCATCATTTGCTATTTCTTTTATTATTTGGTTAGAAATAGAAATTAAAGCATCACCATATCTTAAAATCTGATGAGTTTAGAGCTTCCAGCATTTGGTGTAAGAACCCTTGTTATTAACAACATTTTCACATTTTATCACTGATTTTTCTCTACTGCATTGTCATGACCTGACACCCGTGAGACCTTGGGGTTATCTCTTTGTTCATAAAGACCAACCTTTCAAGAGAGATAGGATAAATTTTATTCTGTCTGAGTTGTTGTTGTGTAGAAACACCAAACAACAAGATTTTTTTTTTTCATTCATCTAATTCTGTCTCTCCTCTTTTTGTTGATGAATTAAGCATTGGAAGTTCATAGATTTTATGCATTAATGATGGGATAGCTAATGTGATTCATAGTGACATGCAGGAAAAAATGAATGTTGAAACACAAAGAGAGATACTACACCATTAGTGGAGACCTCTTGACTTCATGGGCATCAACTCTTCACAATTGAGAAAGGATGAATACAATGTTCAATCCACCGGGGTTCAAAATCAGGTTGTCTCTTTCCTTGATGTAAATTATGAAGCTTATCAATTTAATTATGGAGGTTTAGGAAAGACAACGTGTTTATGGATTAACCATGAGTTTAATGAGCCTCCTCAATTGCTGATTCTTCATGATGTTCAGGTAGAATTTGAATGCTGCAATATTGATTTTTTTTTTTTGAGTATAAGGATAAGTCTGCATGGTTGAGAACTATAACGATTGCCCATTTTCTTGTACATGCATTGCCAAATCCAATGGGCATGAGTGTCAGTTGACCTTTCCTGAACATAGTTCTTTGTAAATATCTCTGTACATAGCTCTTTTTTCTTTAGTAATGTAGGTTTCCTATAAATACTCTTCTTTCCTACTTTCCTTAGGTTAATTGGTTTTTTGTGGGTTGATTGCTTTAGGGTTAGTCTGCCTTGGTTTGAGTAGGGTTTCTTTTGTTTTTTCCTTGCTTGCTCACTATTTTTTGGTTTGGGTCTCTTCTGGTTTTGGTTTCCTTTGGTTTGCTTGGGCTGGTTTTCCCTACTGCTCTATGTTTGTGGGGTTGTCCTATTTTCCTCTGGGATTGTTGCATCTGTACAACTAGCTGTTTGTCTAGGGCTACTCTAGGATTTCTTTTACAAACTCTTATCATCTTTTTCGAGTCATTCAAATTGGTAGATTTCCTTCATTTGATGTTGCATGGGTTGGGAATTAGTGTCACTTGACTAAGTTGAATTCTAGAATGTATTTGGGTCTTATATCTTCACACAAATCTTAAGAATTCCAAGGTTGCATATGGTCTTCAAGAGGTCTGACTGGGTGAAAAATCTTGAATTCTACTCCTGTGCCGCTGTGGTTCTCATCCTTGAGTGTGGGTTTCATTGCCTGCAAGGTGAAAAGTAAAGCTTTAAAAGCAAATCTCAAAAGAGAATATCAAAAGAAAAGAAAAGAAAATATTGAAAATCAAACAAAATGTTCACCTTTTCAAGGGTATCCTAGTATCTCTACTGGGGCTATGGATGCCTAGCTAGTAGTAGAGCTATGCTAGGGAGGGTCACAACGATAACCTTACTAGGGATATGGACGCTTGACTAGTAGTGAGGCTCTATCCAGGTTTCTTTTGGAGTAAGAATCCTTATGTAGCCCTATTAGACTAAATTTGGTCCTTGTTGCAACTTAGGAAAGGGAAATGAATGCATATGCACACACTTTAACCCTAGTACAAGAAAGGTTTGCTTGCTTGTGATTTCTGAAACCTTGTCTAGATGTAACCTGATGCTTGGATTGAAACCAGAGATTCTAAGTTCATGATGACATTTTGTCATCAAAATGCTCTGTAGCATTTCCCCAGTGGAGTCGCCATTTGTTGTGTAGTTTTGCACACACGCCCCACTAAAAGTGGGGAACCTCTCTTGGCCTGCCCTTTTGGTCCATTTCTATGGCTTGTCCCCTCTTCTGTGCTTATCTTTGAAAATCTTGGAGTTTTGGTCTTTGGTTCTTGCCTTGGTTATGGGTGCCTTTGTGTTGAGTTCCTGGTGGTTTTGGAGTCTTGCGGATGTCCTCTCTAAGGTGGTCTTCTTTTACCTTCTATTCTTTTCCTTGGTGTTTTTGTTTGGGTCCTAAGGTTTGGTTTCCTCCCTTAGGTTTTCCTTTGTTTGCCTTGTTCCTTTTGTTCTATCAGAGGTGGAACTGGGATGGAATTGAATTATGAACTTTCACAAAGTTACGGTTCAGTTCCCATTCCCGTTCCGGCTCCACTCCCAGCTCTCTTGCTTTCTTCTTCATTTTGCTTTTTTTTTGTCCTAAGGGTCGCTTTCCCCCCTTAGGTTTTCTTTGCTTCATTTTGTCGGAGGTGGAACCAGGATGGGACTTAACTTTGAACTTTGGCTAAGTTCACGGTTCAGTTCCCGTTCCCATTCTGACTCCGCTTCTTGCTCTCTTTGTTTCTTCTTCATTTTGTTTATTTTTTGTCTTAAGGGTTGCTTTCCTCCCTTAGGTTTTCTTTGCTTCACTTTTTTTGGAGGTGGAACTAGGATGGGACTTAACTTTGAACTTTGGCTGAGTTCTCGGTTCTGTTCCCATTCCCGTTCTCGTTCTAGCTCCGCTTTCCACTCTTTTGCTTTCTTCTTCATTTTGTTTATTTTTGTCCTAAGGGTCGCTTTCCTCCCTTAGGTTTTCTTTGCTTCACTTTTTCCTTAGTTTATCAGAGGTGGGACCGGGATGGGACTGAACTTTGAACTTTCATGAAGTTCACAGTTCCCATTCCCGTTCCACCTCTGCTTCCCGCCTTCTCATTTTCTTCGTTACTTTGCCCATTTTCGGCCTAAGGGTTGGTTTCCTCCCTTAGGTTTTCTTCGGTTTTCCTTTTCTTTCATTTCGTTAGAACCGGGACTAGGATGGAACTTAACTCTGAACTTTCACAAAGTTCATGGTTCAGTTCTGTTTCTCATTTCACCCCCGCTTCCATCGGGTTGGTTCTGTTTCCGCCTCCACCTGTTTTCCTTTCGTTCTCATTTTGGTTCCGTTTCTGTCTCTGCCCGTTTCCCTTCCATTCTCATTTTGGTTCCGCCTCCGCCTCTGCCTATTTTGTGTCTCTATTCCTGTTTTGCTTGTGGCTCCACCTCTTTCTATATTTTTTTCCTCTTTTGCCTGGGTTTGTGCGTGCTTTTTCTTTCCTTAGGAACTCTAATGAATTAGCTTGGATTTTGATGATGTATTGAGCATTAATGGTGGCTCATTTGAATGTAGGTTGGATCAGGCTAGTGGTTGCTATTGGGGCCAAAGGAAGAATGGGTGTACTTTGAAGATTTGGCGAGATCTGTAGGTGCGGTCGAGTGCACTTTGTGGCTGCTGTCAGATGAAACCCATCCCTGCATGCAAGGTCGGTGCGTTTGGTGGCCATTAATGAAGGGCTCGACTTGGTTTGACCCAATCTGGGTTGTTCATTTTCCCAGCTCGGATTTGATCGATGGCTGGTGTTTCGCACGCATTGCTATTCACGTGGGTGGAGCATTAATGGTGGGCATGGCTCGAGGATATGTTCCCCTAACTTTGTGCGAACCTGGATCGATCTGAGGGGGTCCTTGTTACATTCAATGCTAGATGATGAGTTATTTCTAGTTGTCGGGGCCGATTTGGTTGGTGGCCGAGCTTTTTTGTAACCCTAGCTCTGGTTCACATGGGCATGTTTCTATAAGTATGGAACTCTGCCTCATTTGTAAGGATTCGGTTCGGATTGGCTGGCAAAGTCAAAAGACTTGTAAACAATGGATTTAGCAGTAGAGTAGCATGTTAGAAGATTAAAAGTTAGTTTTACATTTCAAAGTAAGTGTTGTAAAAAACCAGGATTGTTGCTAATGTGATGATTTAGTACAAAGTGAAGACATTGTGCTATAATTGGTGCCTTCTTTGGATTGAATAATCTTGCATGGTTCTTGTTCTATCTCCTAAATCTCTTGGAAATTTTTGAATGTATCTTAGGTTTAATTATTAATGCTTGTGACTTAATGCTTGGAGTGTTGTAGCAATCCCTGGTTCATACTTTGGGAAACTTCTTGATTATGGGAATGCTGTGCAAGGTCAACCTATAGCTTATACTCATGTGCTTAGTTCAACTGTAGATATTCATCTAGTTTTATTGAATGAATGCCCATAGTATAAAAATATTTAACACCTTAGAAGATTGCACTATTTTTTGCAAGATTGTAGGTATAGCCTGAGTCGAACAGAAATTAGTTTAAGTGGTTGGTCCATTCCAAGTATTTCATCATTTGCATGGTTAATCTTAGAAGTAGTGCTAACATTAGGACTTCTGAAACCCTAATCTTTTTCTGTTTCTTTTATTATTTGGTTAGAACTAGAAATTAAAGCATCACCATATCTTAAAATATGATGAGTTTAGAGCTTCCAACATTTGTGCGTAAGACCCCTTGTGATTACCAGTATTTTCACATTTTATCACTGAGTTTGTTCTACTGCATTGTCATGACCTGACACTTGTGAGACCTTGGGGTTATCTCTTTGTTCATAGAGACCAACCTTTCAAGAGAGATAGGATAACTTTTATTTTTTCTGAGTTGTTGCTATGCAGAAACACCAAACAACACTGACCCCAAAACTAGAATCAATGTAGAGTTATCCATTATAATTTGAGAATTAGTGTCATCAAAAATATCATGTGAATGAGTCATGTGTTGTGAGTCTTTGAATTCAAGTATCTAACTCTTTGTGATGAATCCAAAATTGAGTTATAATTTCTTGACCCTTTCTAGGTTTGGGAATATCAATGTTGTGTTTCTTAATGGAATATTCTAAGGTTGTAATCCTTTTGTGATGAAATTTGATCTCATTATTCAACTATGTCATTGTGTTGGTTGTTTTGTTGTTGGTTAGATGGATTGTACATTTGGTGTTGATGAATGGATGAAGAGTTGTATGATAGATTTTAGTTTTGTGGGATATTCTGTTAGAGTAATAATTTATTACGCTTAATTAATTACATCATACTGGTTAATTAATTAAGTCACTTATTCCTCTAGTTGCTTAAGCTAAACTTAGGCGCATTAATAATTATTTATTAATTATTAAGTGTGCACACTAGGGTTTCATTTAGGGTTTCCCTTTTAGGGTTTCTTGATCTCCTTCATAAGGATTGATCTCTTTGTAATAACGGAGATTCTAATAATGCATTTTACACTTTGAGGTTTGCAGAACATCTTCTTGGTTTTGCATGTCTTTTGCATGTGACAGGTATCCATTTGCATGCAGGTGATCTTGGATTCTAACATATTCTACAAGATGTTATATGAGTTGTATGAGATGTTTTGGTATTGGGAGTGTTTTATTTGTTGAGGTATTTTTTTATTTGAATAGTGGTGTATGGGTTGTATGAGGTTTTTTGACTTTGTGGGATGAATTGTTGTTGCAGAGTGACTTGTGGTTGTGAGATGAAATTTTGTTGGGGTATATGTTGAGAGATGTTATATGGATAGTTTAGAGTTTGAGTGACATTTTTTTGTGTAGGTATAGTGAATGGAATGTGTTGAGATTGTTGTTGTGAAATTAATTATCTTTGGGCGATACTTGTGTTTGTGGATATGTTAGATGTGAGAGTTTGTGAAGAATGTGTGATATTGTAAGTTTTGGGTATGTTGAATGTGGAATCTTATTTTGAAATGGTAAATGATGGAATTTGTGAAATGGAAGGTTGGTACGAATGATTGAGATTATATATTTTCATTGTTATGTTGGGTGCTTGTGTAGCATATAGAATATTAGGTGGCACATAAGATGTGGAGGGTTGGGTTGTGAAAGGACTGTTTGAATAGTTTACAATATTTCATGGTAATGAATGAGGAATGTTTATGTTTCATGGATTTGGGATGTGTCTGATTGTTTGATTGTCCATGTTTAGGTTTTGATTTAATGGATTTACAAATTATTTATAAAATTGTATTGAACCTAGGTTGTATGATGGTATAGTTGGTTGACTAAGTATGGTTGGAATTGAAGCTTGTGATATAGCTTAGTTAATAACTTGAGCTATAGGTATACTCTCATGTGATGGAACATTAGATGACATGACATGTTTGAGGTCTTGTTCCCTAAGTGTATCAATGTTAAAATTTGAAGGTAGCTTAGAACCACTTTGTGTAAGTCTAAGAAAGTATGTGTTAGGAATTGAAGCAATGAGGGTATCAAGTGATCTAGTAAAGGAGGGATATTGTTGCAATTCTAAAAGTTTATCCTCAAAAAATTCCTTAGATTACATGGAGTTTGGTATTCATGAGGATCAAATAGATGACTAGGCATTCCAAATTAGATTTGGTAACACCCATAGGTGTCATGAATCTTGAAATACTAGGATTAGAATCCATAATTTTCCTATGTTGTGACCTTGCAATAGGCATATATAAAATCATGATGGCCTTATAGAATATAGATCTACATGAAGGTTGGTTTGCTCAAGAATTCTAAAAATTAAAATTTTGAGTATCCTATAAAAAATGTTTTGACTGATATATAAGATGGATTTTGAATTATTTTGATTGGAAAGATATATATATATATATATATATA
Organism: Sequoiadendron giganteum; assembly: GCA_007115665.2. NCBI lineage: Eukaryota > Viridiplantae > Streptophyta > Pinopsida > Cupressales > Cupressaceae > Sequoiadendron > Sequoiadendron giganteum. The sequence goes on from CM021109.1 coordinate 315,114,333, forward strand.
TATATATATATATATATATATATATATATATATATATATATATATATATATATGAATCACAACAAGTGCACCATTTAATAGTCAAATGTGTTGACTTACTTTAGATGTGTCTATTTACTACAAATAAATTGTTGTAAATTTTAGATGCATTGATTACTATAGATGCATCACTACAAATTTTAGATGCATCGATGTACTAAGATGTGTCACTATATATTTTAAAAGTGTGACTTTATATTTTATACACAACGATATACTCAAATGCATCATTGTATGAAATGGAAAAAAGGGGGGAGGATCCTAGGTCCTAAATGCAAAGAACCTAAGATTACAAGGGGCTCTTTTCCTATGTTTCATTAAAGAGGGAGATCAATAAGGTGAGTAGTTTGACTATCGATAATGAAGGTTAGCCAATAAAACTTGGATCTCCTTCTTTGAGGGACTAGAAATAGATTGGAATTGATTTTCCTTGATTAACCTAATTAGACTACATGACTTAATACCTAAAATGCAAGATCCAGATGAATAACACACTAAAACAATAGTTTGCAGGAAAATATGTAAAGTGAAGGAGACTGTGTATCTATCCTAAAAGTTGGTTCTAAGCTAAATAGGAGGATTGGGATGCCTAGGGGTGTATGGGTATCTGATAGGGCATCCTTCTTTGCTTTTGGGGTCCTGTGATGATAGATTTGAGCTTATAATTTCCATCTGCAAAGTTGTCAGAATGTTGAATAATTCTATAGGTGAGTTTCTATGGCTTGACAAGATTTAGGGCTTTGAATACAACAATGAATTTTTTTTTTTCAATATTTCTTCAATCCTCTTCAAACCTATAATCTGTACATTCAAAAAGGGAAAAATTTGGGCCATTTAGGGACTTGCCTCAATTAAACCCCATGTAAGTGTTGCCACTTCCATAATGGCACCTGCCAATGATAAATGGATAATTGAAAGGAAGGAATGATGAAATCACAAAGTGCTACAACTCAACACCCTTTAATGTCTTCCTTGAAGGACTGAAGTCATGCACATCATCTCAAGGTCTTGATCTTGCTTTTCTTGATTTTCTTGAATTCTTTGGAGACCTACAAAATTGTTAGCCTTCACAAAACAATGACAAAATGAACACACATAGAATTTGACATGATGTTAGGATCTTGAATTACTGCAATAATGATTTGAAATGATTCTCTTGATAATAATTTTACCAATATATTTTGACTTATATTTCAAATGATGAGATAAATAGGTATTTATAAGCATTTCTCTAATTTCCTGAGAATTAAATCTTAATAGCCAACATTTGAGGTTTGAAATTTGAATGTTAAAATGGCCACTCTGACATATTACAAATTGGTCCCCAAAAGAAAAAGGGGACAATCCATACGCCCATTGGAATATGGGTCCTGGCCCTATTTTCTAGGACACATTGTATCAAGGGAAAATCATGAATTAATTTCATTTGTTCAATACTTGCAATTTATTGGAAAATGATACAAATAGGCTATAGAATGCATAACTTAGGAAATTAGGGACCCAATTAGGCTTAATAATTTATGGGGAGAAAAACCTAGTGTAGTGTGAAATTATCAAGGGTTACAATTTAGAATGCTACATTTAGCCCCCACTTTAGGGAGAGTATGAACTTATGCTCAGACTCACACTAAAGTATAAAATTTATGTCGAGAGGGGTTTGATTGTCCAAATGTTGAAGGGATAGGATGAATAAGGATCTAGGGAGGTGATCAAGCCCCTAGGATCCAAGATCCTATGGAAATACAATGTAAGCACAAAGAAACACACATATATGAAATGCAACAAGACAACATACACAGACATACAATGCCAAAATTTAATAAAAAATGAGGGTATGAACTAACAAGTTGTGTTATGCTAGGATCCACACCAAATTTTTTTATGACTCACACAATAGTAAAGTCTAATATTTGCTGGGTGAATCATAAATCGGAAGACACACTGGCTAGTGAAGTCCAGTATTCACTAGGTGAGCCCCCAAGATAAGGTAGCAGAATGAGAAACAAACTAGGTCTAGTGAGGAACATTTTTCACTAGGTTTGTACCCATGACAACCATACCAAGAGTTATACTCCCTAATAACCCTAATAAGGTGCTACAAAATGGTCAAAATTCTATGCCAATGCCACACTAATCTCAACTCTCATGAACAAAGTGAAGCAAAAAAATGCCAATGTCATGTCAATGCATCACTAAGTCCAATGCATGTGAAAAAAGTGAAGCAATTAATTCCAATGTATGCCCCCACCTTAAAAAAAATTCTAAACACCATGTTGTGAGCAATTTATTTAAGGGAGAAAAATGATAAATGTTATGCAACAAAAGGTCACAAGAGCTTATTTGGATAGCCCTATGCCAATGATATGTTTCCAAATAAAGATACATCATGATAAGGGGTTTCCCCAAAATGTAATGCAATAAACAACATAAAATATGAACACATAAGGGATATGCAAATTTGAGGCCAGTATACATCTTTTCTATAGTAAAATAATAGAGCTCGAGACTAACATCATTCCCCAAATACTCATGGAACAAAAAACACAATGGAGGAATGACACATAGAGAGAGAAGATAAACATATTTTTGGGTCAACATGGAAGGGACCTAAATGTCTCAATGCCTTGCATCATCCCTAAAAGGAAAAAATGAGACAAAAATAAAATATTTTTTTTACGAAATATAGAAGAATGAAGATACAAGTAAAATAATGTCACAACAAGTTCATTTCCTTTGTATCCTTGTGCCAACTAAGAAAAAAGGGTCATCCAAAGAAAAATCACAAATAGTAAGACATGCCAGGTAGCACAACATGGGAGATCACATAACCTATAAGAAAACAAAATTAACACATGAGACAAACATAATAGAGTACCACACATGCGAGCCAACCTAAAATGAGTCATTTGCATCCCAATCTTTCTCATCATATAGGGAATGCAAACAACTAACTAAGGGACTACATCAAGTGTTGTACTAGGAGAATCTCTAAGTTAAAATGTGGTGGGTCACTCTCATCAGGAGGATCATCATGGTTGCTCCCATCTAAATTCATTTTCTTTGAAAAAAACATTAATGTCATTATGGACTTGTTCATCAATTTTAGTGATTTCATCTTCATCATCCAAATTACTCACAATGAGAGGATTTATGATAATGTCTATTGTAAATTCTTATTTCACCTCTTATTTTAGTTCCATGCCTTGTTTTGGTGTAGGTTTTAATTATTTTTGAGTTGTTTGCATAGGTGTTGGATTATCATGCACTATTTTATTATTTTCTTCCAATTGACGAGCAATAGCATGACACCTAAGCCTATACTCTTTAGAATTTTAGTTTATTCTTGCACAGTTTCCAATTTGTGACGAGGTAGGAGCAGGTTTCTCAACCATTGGTTTCTTTTCTTCCCTTAAGGGAGGAACTTAAGGAATTGCTGAGAGTTGTGAAACCACTATCTCTTTAGATTTATACACTTTTTTTTAATCTTTAGAGGCATAAAATGAATCATCTTATTATCTCTTGGTCTTTTATAGGAGATGGGTGGAGGAGCTGCCACATACTTACTATGGTTAGTTTAAAGGATCTTGGCTTGGAGCATGGGCACATCCATAATAGGTGGGGGAGGAGGAACAACCATGAACCTATCATTCTCAAAAATATTCCTAAGAGATATCTTTGTTATACACTTTACCTTAAAAACTTTTGGTATGATTGGAAAAAACAATATTCACAAGGCTTTATAGGTTCCATAGGTTGATTCCAAAAGAAATCTAATGAGAAGTTCCCATGGGAAGATAAATGATTAAAATCACTATGATATATTGTAAATATGTCATTTTCAAAGGGAGACTTTATGCACTTGTGAATAATCGATGGAATGAAATTCATGGAGCATAACCATGGGTAGCCTAGCTTCACATGGAATTGGTACAATATTGGGATGATGGATAATGATGCATATAATTGTTTCAGACCAACTTTAAGAGAAAGAGTGATCGAACCTATCGTAGGGTGAGAAAAACCATTATGATTTTTCAACCATGCTTTCGATTGTTCATAAGAATCTTGATAAATTTCATGCACAAATAATAATTATTTAGTGATCATATTATCTACACACATGGGATCAATAAGTATGCCTTGTACAAGTTTGACATTGATACGACCAACAATGTAGAGAGGACTGTCGGGTGCATGTCTAGGTGCATCACTATTGGTGAAAACGATGTTGGGTAACACAATGGTTTAGCCCTTATGAGGTTAAAAATATATTAAAGCAATCATGTTATCTACTTCTCATTGTTACTGCTATCATCATTCATCTTATCACTCATATCATCATTCATCCCATAATTCTTAACATCACAAGCTTGCACAAAGTTGGATGAGTGGTTTGGCATAGGATTGGTAAAAATTTACAAGTTTTGGTTAGGCGAGGAAATTGACTTATTCCATTGACCATTAAAACCACCCAATTGGATGTGGTTAGAATCAATGAGGTATTGAACTTTATGTTTAAGACACATTTGCATTTTTTTGTATCATGTCCACTTGTGCGATGATATTGATAAAAGTCACTTGGGTTGTAATTTGGAGGTAAAGGTTTGGTTATGTTTGTAGGTCTAATAGGAGGAAATCGTATTAAGTTCTTACTCAAAATTTGCAACATTATTGAATGGAGAGTGTCAGGTAATTAGGTGAGTTTTCTATCTTTTGGTCTAAATTGGTATGGAGTTGAACTTATGGTAGAAACTTGAGGTTCAATGTGGTTGGTTGGTTGAGGTGTATGGAACTTGATAATAAAAATTACTTCTTGAAAGGTCGATAGTTGTTTTGAGGTATGGATTTGGATTTTTTAGCATGAGTTGATGAAGATATCTCTTCATATTAATTGATTGAGTTCTAATAGTCACGAGTCATACACAAATGTATGAAGGATGGAAATTTAATTGATAAGATTTTTTCCCTTAACTTGATTGAAAATATTCAATGCACTCTTTGGACATCCACATCAAGAAGAGTGAGATTGATCTGTAAATAAAGCAACTGATAGTGGCTTATGAAATCTATGATCTTTTCATTTTTCTTTTATTTGCATCACATTAAATCAATTATATTAATATTAGGGCCAATGTTCACTTGGAAATTATTAAGGAATGAATCAAAAAGCTCATTGAATGAGTGGATTGAATTATTCAACAATGAACAAAACCGTTCCAAGGCCATGTGTTTTAATGACCTAGGAAATATTTTAGCCAAGATTTTATCCTAAAAAATGAAGTCACTATACAAGGCTATATATGTTGATATATGATTTCTAGGGTCTCCCTTACGATTGTACTTTTCAAACCATGATATCTCTATATTTTGTGGCATTTGTACTTTCAATATTTCAAGTGACAATGAGATCCTTTTGACATATTGTGTTGGTTTTCCGTTTTGGTTTTGGTTCAAGGTTGATATTTGTTGTTGAAATGAGGTTACATTTTGAAAAAGTTGGTTGATGATGGAATCATTGGTTGACATGTTTTGGGAGTGTGGTGAATATGGTGGAAGTGTGTATGCACTTGGTGGGCTACTATGTTGCAAATTTATGAGGGGATGAAACTTGGGGTGTGACATGGGAAGATCCAAAACCATAAGGATTTCTAGTAGAAAGGCCTATTGTTGAAGTTATACCAATTATTTGATGTATCATGGAAGCAACAATTGGATTTGTGTATGTAGGATAGAGGTTATAGTTGTAGGGAGGGATACTTGAATTCCCTCTTGAATTTGACTATATCCCAAAGATTAAGTGCAACTATCTATTGTAGGTACATTATTATCAACTATATGTGCTAGTATAGACAAAACCTCTAATCCATGATCATCGCTAATAATTTTCCTAATGCTATTAATTATAGGAAGTGTTGTGATAGCGAAGTGTTTAGTACTCACAAAGTCTTGAATCCTTTCTAAGTTTTTGTCCATTTTTTATAATTTGTCTTTAGGAACATGGGAAATCATAGTCTCAACATCTATAAAGATAGGTATTTGTAAGGTTTTCATTGGTATGGTAGCACCAAGTATAGAGTCCAAAATGGGTTGAGTATTGACAACACTTTTCATGAAAGAGTTAGAAGACTCAAAATCCACAATGGATGTGATAATAGTGTGGGATGCCATAAGTCTAGAAATATGACTCACTGAAGTATTAGAAATAGGATACCAAGTCATGAAACTCGTGCAAGTTTCACAACACCAAGTGTACCTAAGATGAACACCAAACTGCTAAATAAGAACAAAAAACAATTAGAAATAGAAATTAGACAACAAAAACAAATAGGAAACACAACAACAAAGATTTAGAAAAAAAAAATTTGGAAAAGAAAAGTAGGATAGAGATGCCCAAGGGTGTCTATACTCCTAGTCATGGGTTTTAGAAATTCAAAATCCGTGTATTACATTGCTTAAGGATTTTGATTCTACTTGAAAACAGTTGTAATAGTAAATAATTTTCATAATTTTCTTAAATTATGCCAATTCGATACAAACGCAAGCATGTAATAATGTTGAAGATGTTTGAACAATCTTGAATGCAATTTTTTAGATCTGAAATGCAGTATTGACTAATTCTAAGATGTAAAGACTCGACAAAGATGATTTTTAAATGCAAATTTGAAACCAAACAATTCATTTTATTTTACCTTTATGAACTATATGCAAGATTCCTAGAAATATATAATTATGAATTCCAAAATAGAGATCTGCAAGCACCAACAAATTGAGTAAACAAAGATATAAATTTGTGAAAAAAATTGTTGATTCAATTATACAAGGACAAAGGCACCCAGGGGCATCTGAGTCCTTGATAGGGGTTTTGAAAGAAAAACTAAATATTTGGATTCATTTAAGAATGTTGTTTCTATCTGTAAATGGATTTGACAGTGACTGTTTTTCCAAAATTTTCCAATGTAAATGAGATGCAAATGTGTGATAATATGTAAACAAAAAGTGATAATTATGAACGTATTTTTTTATGAAAATTTGATATAAATGACTAAAACATACCATGATGCAATATGAATGCAATATTTTTTAATTTTTATAACTTTTTTATGATACAAGCATGAAACCCTAAATGAGAAATGCAAGACTACAAAGAAAAACCTAGATCTAGGTTTTGAAAGACTACAAATTTCAAAAAATTATGATGTTAACATGTTAGGTTCACCAAAATGAAACAGTGAAAAAGGGGGGAGGATCCTAGGTCCTAAATGAAAAGAACCTAGGCTTGCAAGGGGCCCTTTTCCTATGTTTCATTGTAGAGGGAGATCACCAAGGTGAGTAGATTGACAATAAACCATGAAGTTGAGTCAATCAAACCTAGATATCCTTCTTTGAGGGACTGGAAATGGATTGGAATTGATTTTACTTGACTAACCTAATTACACTATGTAACTTAATACCTAAAATGCAAGATCTTGATAAATATAGGATTGAAACAATAGTTTGCAAGAAGATCTAGAAAGTGCAGGAGACTACGTACCTATCTTGAAAAGTTGGTTTTGAGCTGAATAGGAGGACTAGAATTCCTAGGGGAATATAGTTCTCTAATAGGGTGTCCCTCTCTACTTTTGGGGTCCTCTGATGATCGATCATTTTTTTCTGCAAAGTTGTTGAAGTGTTGCCGGATAATTTTGTAGGTGAGTTTATGTGGCTTGACAAGATTTAGGGATTTGAATGCAACAATGAACAACTTTTCTTCAATTGTTCTTCAATCCTCTTCAAACCTATAACCTGTACATTCAAAAAGGGAAAATTTTGGGCCATTTATTACCTTAGTTAAACCCCATGTAAGTGTTTCCACTTCCACAATGGAAAATTTCACTGATAAATGGATAATTGAAAGGAAGGAATGATGAAATCATGAAGTGTTGCAACTCACCAACCTTCAATGGATTCCTTAAAAGGACTGAATTCATACACATCACCTCAAGGTCTTGATATTTATTTGCTTGATTTTCTTGAATACTTTGGAGACCTACAAAAGTGTTAGACTTCACAAAAAAATGACAACATGAACACACATGAAATTTGACATGATGTTAGGATCTTGAATTGATGCAGTAATGCTCTAAAATATTTCTCTTGAATCGCTTGATTTTACTGTTGGTCATAAGTTTGCCAATATATTTTCACTTAGATTTCAAATGATGTAATAACTAGGTATTCATAGGAATTTCTCTAATTTCTTGAGAATTAAATCTCGATAGTCGATATTTAAAATTTGAATGTTAAAATGGTCATTTTGACATATTAAAAATTGGTCCTTGGTAGAATAGGGTGACCCATACACCCATGGGTGATGGGTCTTGGCCCTATTTTCCAGTAAATGTATCAGGGGGAAATCATTAATTACTTGCATTTGTTCAATGATTGCAATTTATCAGAAAGTGGTACAAATGGGCTATAGAATGCATAATTTAGAAAATTAGGGATCCAATTAGGCTCAATAATTTAAGGGGAGCAAAACCTATTGTGAAATTATCAAGGGTGGTGATTTACGACGCTACAATATATATTTCAGAAGTGTCACTATATATTTCAAATGAATCATTGTAACATCAATAGCATCAAAATATGTCAAAAGCATCTATATGCATGCCAACAACATCGATCTAGGTTCAATTGCATCACTATAACCTCTAACCTAAAAATCTCAAGAAAAATTAATTGAACATTAAATTAAGGATGTGGTTTGCACTAGGTGTATGTTAGAATGTGAACAAGAATATTTCAAGAAAATCAATGGATTCAATGCAAATAAGAAATTGTAAATAAAAAAAACCTAAATCTAATAACCAAATTAGGCCTATTACCAATGAAGCATGAGCATAATTCAAATGAGAGTAATTAAAGAGAACATAAATCAAATTAAGCTAATCTAATCTACTTTACCTCACCTAAAAATTCCTAGTGTTATTTCACTGTCCAAAGTGTAAGAATTATGTTGTTTCATATGATACATGGATTGCTCATAAGTGGTGAATTCATTCATATAAATCTCCATGGAGTTATCTACAAAGTTTGAAAATATGGTAAAGACTACCCTTTGGGATATTGTAGGTGCATTACACAATTTGAATGGTAAAACTGAATAAGCATATATACCCCATGGATAGGTAAAGGTGGTTTTATCTTGGTCTTCTGGAGCTATCTTTATTTGGTTTTATTCACTAAACCCATCTAGGAAGGAAGAGTATTTCTTCTTTGTTAGTGAATCGAACACTTGATAAATAAAAGGAAGAGGAAAGTGATCCTTCCTTGTGTCTGAATTTAGCTCCCTATAATCTACACATACTCTCCATTTACCTCCTTTTGTTACAATCACTAATGGGGAAACCCATTGACTATGTGATATGGGATAAATGAACCCTACATCTAATAACTTCTACAAATTTGTTTTCACTAAATCTCACACAATTGGGTTCATCCTTCTTTGTGGTTACTTGATTGGCTTGTATCCTTCATTAATATAGATTATGTTCATAAATGGACTATGATTTATGCCCTTCATGTCATGATATTCCTAGGTGAATGTTGCTATATGAGATTGTAGTATTGTAAGTAATGTAGATTGTTAGGAAACAATTAATTGGTTATTGACATTGAGTATTTTGTCAGGTCTGTTTTCCAAGATTAAGGTAGAAGTTATGACAAAAGAAACATCCAACCCTAAAAAAATAATATTACAATTATAGGGGAGTAGTGTATGAAATAGATAGGAAGTGGAATTAGATACATTTGTAGGTATGATATTATGTAAGGGGTAGTTTAAGAATGGTAGACAATAGTGTTGTTGTGGGTACCTACCATAAGATTTTTGCATAATTTGGGCAAGAATTTTTATCTTCATCTTGAATTTCAATAATTGGGTTGTGTTTTATAGTAATAAGTGTTTGTAGGGAGTATTGGCCACCTTCTTCTAGGGTTGGCCAAATAGTTTGTTCCAATTCTGCACATGGTTGTGCAAGTGGATAGAGGACCAATTTTTTGGTCACATTTTTATTGGAAAGTATCATGTTACCAAACCTACATCTAATAAATGCATCTATTGCAACTAGCCATGATCTTCTTAAGATTAAATTATATTCCACAAGGTTGGTTTTGGGCTACAAAACCATAAATTTTTTTGGATATTCCCATGAATCCAATGTGATAACTGAATCCTCAATAATACCTTTTGGCTTGATGCTTGACCTATTTGCTAATTGTAGAATAGTAGGTGTGGGATTGAGATCAATATATTGAAGTTGTTGCACTACTTCTCTTGTCATTACATTGATGGTTGCCCCTAATTTAGTTAAAGTGTTCTTGATAAGTGTATTATTAATTTATACATCTACAACAAGAATCTCAAGGTATGCATACTTTTGGACAAATATGTTGTCTAGAATTATGTCAACCAGTTGTCTTAAAATATGGACAATATAGGGGTCTTTTCTTTTCCTAACTAGCATTTTGTGGCATAATTCCCTCATAGGTTTTGTGTATATAGGTACTTATTTAATGGATTGAATCAAGGGTATCTCTACACATTCTTAAGATGGCTAAAGAAATCAATTTTAGGTTCGAAATGAAATTTTTGGGTTGTCAATCTTTCTAGAAATGGTGGTTCCTTATTTGTGATGTCTTGATTTATCTTGCTTTTTTCAGCTTGTTTTATTGAATTTTTAATGGTTTCTATTATCGGTTCCTCATCTATAAGTTTTGTGATATGAGGTGATGATGGTTAAACAAGCATTTTTCCTTAACATAGGTGGGCATGACTAACCTCAACTCCATATTTTGGGTGCTAGATGGATTCATTAGTGTAATTCTTCTGAACATGATTATTGTTAAGGTTTGGTGTAGGTTTGTAATGTCCCTAAAATATGATTTTAACAAAAAGATTGATTTTCAGATTGTATTCAATACACCTCAACATATGAACATAAATATAATACTCCAATTTATTGATAAGCTTCAAAATCTCATTCACATATATTTTATATCAATTTTAACTCACAAAAATGATCCAAAATTATATACAAGGTTACCACATATCAAAAAAAGTATTACTAACTTCCTTACATAATCCTTGAAGTTAAGATGGAATCCCTAGATGAGAATACCCTTAGGAACCAAAGGAGTTTCACCCTTTGATCTTGGTGAACACTGGGTTTTTGTTTGATGAACACAAACTCATATGGGTTTTCGTCCATAGAAGGAATTAGAACACAAGTGTTCTAAAATGTAGAAGAATGACATAATAATTTGATGCCTATTACAATAATTGACTCCCTATAATTCTATACTAATAATTTCCCTCAAGGAACAGGTTGGCCTAAAGTCAAAATGGTGCCAAAGCCCATAATTTAAATTTCACACGCCACACTAGGTTGGCCTTAAGGTCAAATTAGAATCTTTCAAAGTTTGCGTGCCACCCTGTAGACCTATCTACATGCTTCCCTAGCCCCTTCCTTATGCTTGAAACTTTGCAATTGATTGAACATGATTTGGATGTATCTTATCCATTATGCCTATTGAAGTAGGTGTCAATTTCCCAACACAGTCATCTTCTGATAATAATATATTTATGATACTTGATCCATTTCCCTTGATATTTGGATATGATGTGTAGGTGTCATCATAGATGAAATGTTCGAAACCGAAAGATGGAATGTTCTCCTGTGAAGGAATGCAAAAAAATTCTTGGAAGTGATTCTTCTCCGGTACAACAAGCCTAGATTGGTGATCTTATGATGGTGATATATTTTCAGTATATGATCATTTTCCCATGGGATTTGAGTATAACATGTGAGTGTTATTGTAGATGTTATATTTCAAACCAAAAGTTAGGGGATGTCCTGTGAGGAAATGCGGCAGGATTCCTAAATTCCATTATGCAATTGTCTTTCTAGGAAAAGGGACATGACAAGTTCTCCCCTCTCAAAATTGCTTATCCTCAAGCAATGCAAGCTGGAATGGTCAAGAATTTTAGGTCCTTCCCAAGTGGAATATTTAATTGGAATATTCTTCTAATGAATAATATATTTCATTATGCTCCTATTTCTTAGATCCTTGACTTGAGTGTCAATCACAACTTTTAGAATGAGAGTGAGTCTCCCTTCATCATCTAGTGGCAATAAATAAACTATAGGAGATATATTTGATCCCAAAACCTTCTTCAAACATGAAACATTGAAATCATTGTGTATTTTGTTGTCTTTTAGAAGCTCCACCTCATAAGCAAATTCTCCAATCTTCTAGATTATCTTGTAAGACCCATATAACTTAGAGTTGGACTTCTTTTCTCCACCTTTTTTGATTGAATATTGTCTAAATGGTTGTAACCTTATGAATACAATATCCCATACCTCAAATTACCTTTCTATGTGCCTCCTATCTATATACATCTTTTATTGATTCTGAGCATTTTGTAAGTGATCCTTAAGTTATTTCAAAATCTCATGATTTTGTTTGACCAAATTGCTCATTGTGAGAACCCTACTATTTGAGAGAACCAATTTTGCATAGATCAAGGCATTATATCCATAGATTTATTTGAAAGGGAACATAAAAATTGACATGTGGTGAGTGGTGTTGTAGCAATACTCTCCCAAATGAAGCCACTTGATCAAAGTTGAATTCTAGCTAGTGATATAGTTCCACAAATAACCTTCCACCCATTTGTTCACAATTTTAGTTTTCCCATAAGTCTAAGGATGGTATTTGGTGCTAGGAGTGAGCTTAGTTCCAACTAAAATAAATAATTCTCTCTAAAAATCATTGAGGAACTAGCTATCTCTATCACTTACAATGTTCTTGGGTAGCCCATGCAGCTATAAAACTTCCTTGAAGAATAGTTCTACAACTTGCAGAGCTTTATAGTCACTAGAGATGGCAAAGAAATTAGCATACTTAGTCAATCTATCCACTACAATATAAATTCAGTCTTTCCCTTGGGCCTTTGGTAATTTGGTGATAAAATCCATGGATATACTCTCTCATTTTTTTTTTAGAATGGGGAGAGGCTACATTAATCTAGTGGGAAATTTGTATTCCCCCTTGTTCTATTGACATGTGACACATTCCCTGATGTGTGAGAGAAAATCCTCCTTAAGGCCCTTCCAATTGAACCTTTCTTTGATCTGTTGACAAGATTTTTAGAATTCAGGAATGCTCTATTGTTGGTGCATTATGGTAAGCCTCCAATATGTTCTCTTTACCTTGGATCTTGAAACTAGGAATACTCTATTCTTGAATAGTATCAGGCCTTCTACTACCACATACTAGACATCCCTCTTTGCACCCTCTAGGAATCTAGTAGAAAAGGGATTCTTAGCATATTCCCCCATGATGGAATCCTTCTAGTTAGTTGATGTGATGGAAACACGGAATAGTGTAGGTCTCCTAGAGAGTGCATTTGTAATAATATATTTCTTCTTTCCCTAGATATATTCAATATCAAAATCATATGATTGTAGCTTAATCACCCATTTTTCTTCCTTTTCATTCAAATTTTGTTAGTTCAGGAAGAATTTTAGACTATTATGATCTATCTTGACCATAAATATTCCACACACCAGCTATTGCCAGAACTTCTCTAAAGCATGTATTATAGCTAGCATCACTTTACCATATATGGGATATCCCTTTTTATATTCCCTTAATTTCCTAGTTTAAAATGCTATGGTATGTCCCCTCTGAGAGAGAACAACATCAATACCTTCATCAGAAGCATCACATTTTACAATAAATGGAAGGAGAAATTAGGTATTATAAGAACTAGACAAGAAATCATTACCTCTTTCAGCTTCTCAAAAGTTCTTTGTTCTTCCTCTATCCATTCAAAGGCTCTTGTTTTAATCATATTGGTGAGAAATACCATAGATTGAGAAAATCCTCTAGAAAACCTTCGATAATAGCTACATAGTCCAAAGAAACCTCTTAGTTGAGATAAGTTTGTAGGAGGTGGCTAGTCTAGAATGGCTTGGATCTTCTACTGATCAACTAGAACTCCTTTAGCACTTATGACATGTCCTAGATATAATATATTTATTGATCCAAACTCATATTTGGACATCTTTGCAAAGAGAGACTATTATTTAATAATTCTTGACTATATCCAAATGCTCCAAATGCTTCAAATTCTCTTCCCATGTTTTTCTATAGATCATAATATCATAAAAGAAAACCCAAAAAAAATTCCTTAAGTGCTTATAAAAAATATGGTTCATGCATGATTGGAAAGTTTTTGGTGCATTAGTGAGACCAATGGGCATAAATAGGAACTCAAAATGCCCATAGTGACACCATAAAGAAATATTTTGTACATCTTCTTGCCTCATGCAAATCTAGTGGTATCTGAACCTTAAATAAATATTTGAGAAGTACATTGCACCATATAGCTCATCAATTAGTTCATCTATCCACGATATAGGATACCGGTTCTTTATGATCTTCTTGTTTAATGCCAATAGTCTATGCACATCTAAAAATTACCATCCTTCTTATTTACCAACACCACAAAATATGCGAAAGGACTAGATCTTGGTCTAATGTAGCCTATATCCAACAAATCCTTTATTGATTTCTCTATCTTCTCTTTATACATTCGGGGATGGTGGTAAGGAGTGGTCATAACCAAATTTTATCTTGGTTCAAGTTCTATGATATAATGGTGTGTAAGGGGGAAATCAATGGAGTCAAACAAGATAATTGAAATGAATTGAAGCTAATCTAACTCAAAACAATAATCCATATTTATGCCCATTACTCACGAAATGAAAAATATTAGAAAAATGAATTTAATATAAGTACATGAAACAAAACAAGAACAAATGAATTCACTAAAATAAATCGTTACCCATCTCGTGTTAGAGTGTGTTCATGAAGATGTTGGGTTGTTCGTATCAATGCAAAGCCTCCATTGTGCATGAAAAAGCTTGAAGAACGTGCATGTGTTTTTTATGAAAGATGTGTGTTGAAGCTTTGTCCAATGTTGATTAAGATCTTGGCATTACTTTCTTGTATAAAATAGTTTGATTCTCTGATCCTTTGTTGATAGGAAAGAGGTTTTTTATATAGAATTTGTGATTCAAAATGAATGCTTGAGATCGCATAGTAGAATATCTTGATCGAAAATCAAAAGATGTTGAGAGGAAATAGATAGGAATAATTAGTGAAAATTGATTACATAATTAGTGTGATTGAAGAAATCATTTTGAGTGTTCAATGGGATTGAGGGAATAAATTGAATAATCTATGGAATTGATGAAATCATGTGGAGCAATCTGTGAAATTGATGAAATCAATTTGATCCTTCAGTGGAATTGAAGAATAGATTGATCTGTTAGGAAATGGATTGAGCAATCAGGGGATTATAATTTGCTTAATCATGAAAGTGGGTGAGGATAATTAATTTATTTATTTAATTAATTAATCTTTTTGAGTTGAACATGCAAATCAAGTTTGTCTTTTGTAAAAAAAGTGGTATTTGTTTGATTTGACCTTTTTGATAATGTTTTGAATAATTAAATTCAATATTCAAATTTGGGGGAAAGTGACATAATGAAATTATTGTTTTAATAATTTAATTGACTTAGGGGAATAAAGTAAATTAGCAACATAATTAAATAATTGATGTTATTTAATTAATCAAGAGAAATAAAGTTAGATTAGGACTTTATTAAATAAATGTAATTTATTTAATTAGTAAAAAATGATGAAAAGGTGAATTAATTAAATAATGTTAAATTATTCAATTAATAGAGGAAATTAGGGTTTTAGGACTTTATTAAATAAGTGAAATTCATTTAATTTGTCTAAAATGATGACAAAATGAATTAATCAGATAATGTAATATTATTTAATTAATAGAGGAAATTAGGATTTTTGATGTAGTCGATGTGAAATGCAGTGATATTCAATGATAATAATGCTGATGATGATAGAATATCATTTAGGACGTGTGATAAGTGTTAAGTCATTTTTACATGTCTACATTTTTCCCCTCTTTGAGACAAAGTATTGGTTGCTTTGTTTCAAAGATTCTGATGTTAAGATCAATATTTAAAATTTTTTGTATGTCTCACTTTGCCCCAGTGATCAACAAAATGATGGTAGGACTCTGGGTTGCCCCCTCGAGAGGTTGGCTGAAAATTTAAAATTTGAGGGAGGCTCATGAAATTGTTTTATTTTAGTTTCAATGTGTAGAGAGCAAAAAATTAAGTCTATAAGTCTTTCATTGTTCGTTCAAATGTTCCCTGGAGGTCCTAATTTTAACATAGGAAGGTTTTCTAAGTAAAAATTAGGGTTTTTGGGGGTTAAAATAGGTAATTAGAGTTCAAATTACCTCATTTTCACTTTGAACCTATAGAGAATTCTTCCCTCTAGTTTTCTTGTTTTGTTAGTTGTCGAGGAGCTATGGTGAGGATTCAAGGAGCCCCACATCGTGCAGATGCAGTTCGTGAGTTTGGACGAGCTGTTGGTGTTCATGCCCAAGTATGTAGCCTTTCATTTCTAGTTTTCATCTTTTCATGTTTGTGTAATTAATGCATGAAAACAAAGTAGGCAAATGCGCTAATGTTAGGATTTTCTCGCTTTTGCATCAGTTTTCTCACTTTTTCTCTTTGTAAACAACTTAATTTTGATATTTTCTCTCGCACTTGCTATAAAAAATTTCTATTGACCTAAACTTGTGCTTCTATTTTTTCCTTTGCCTTATTTTTCTCTTTTGTCTTTTTTCCTTCATTTTGTGCGTACTTGTGGTCAAATTGCAATTTTGGAAAACTTTTTCGCTTTTGAATTTTTTGCATTTTCCATTTTCTATCACTTTTGACCCTCAATTTACTGCTTTTGCTAGATTTTATCACTTTTGACAAAAAAAAAATTCTAACTTTTTTTGGAATCCTAAGGTATTTTTTTCATCATTTTAAGTTCCTTTTGTGTTTTCATAATGAATATTTAACATTATGGTTTGAATGGTTGTAGGCGGTCCTTAATATGGTCTAGTTGAGGGAGTGATGACCGTGTGATTTGTTCAATTTGATCACCGGGTTTCATGAGATAGAGTGAGATATTTTAGATTCTGTTAGGCTACAACACATTTGCTACATGACTACCATCAAAGGTCATAGAGTGATGATTAATGCAATTGCAGAGAGGTGGCACTCAAATACCTCATCCTTTCATTTACTTATAGGGGAGGCCACCATCACTCTTGAGGATGTATGGAGGATCCTCCACATACTGATTCATTTAGATCTCATTACATATTCTATTCGATGGGGTACCTATGCTATGTGTTGTGTTCTTGGTGTGAGATGTTTAGAGGTTCACTAGTCAGAGATAGACATCAATTTTTTTTGGCAGTACTGGTCCCATATCACTTGTTCTCTGTGGTTTGGTCATGGGGCTCGTTGTTCCTGATAGGTGGGGTCAAAAATTTCCTATTGGTTGCAAATGTTCGAGCATGGGACTAGGTACACATGGGGTCCATGCATTCTTTACCACCTGTACAGAGATATGGATGAGGTTGCATATCATGCAGGGAGGTCTAGTTTTATTGGTGTTTCTCTTTTGCATGTATGGTCCTGGGAGCATATCTCAGTTACTTGACTTGATGGTATACTAGATCATATTACTAGGGATCCATATTCTTATCGTTATGGAGTTTTTCTTCATTATACTTTACCTGGACAACATCCCTACTGGCACTGTGTTTTTGATGAGATGCCAGGTTTTTTATGGAGATCTTATATGGATTGTGAGGCATGGCTTGATGATCAGGATCATTTGGTATATTGTAGACAAACTAGATGGTTGATTGGTTGCGTGCACTCTCTACTAGAGAGATATCTTCCTCATAGGGTGTGTAGGTATTTTGGAGAGAGATAGGGTTAATTTATAGATGTTTATGAGGATCAGTTTGGTCGAACCACCAAAAAGGTATGTGTTTTGGGTCTATAGGCTGATCGTGATGTTGTAATTGCTGATTTTAGAGCTCTTGCCCCATTCATATGGGGTTGGCTAGTGGTTTTAGCCAATTTGGGGACTACTCCTAATTATGATCAGTGGTGGGCACAACATGTTCCTTTGAGATTCATAGATCATACCGGTTTTCCTATAGTGAGTAGAGTAGGAATCATAGGTCATTGTGGAGAGAGGTAGTGTGTGGAGATTGTTGTGGAGCAGCTTGCTAGGGCTAAGTAGGATGGTGCATTGGATGATCTGATGCAACAAGATCATGGATAGGTTCCAGGTCCTCCTCCACCACCTAGAGATGGAGTGGTGTAGTTAGAACATATGACTGCTATGAGGGATGCTGAGATATTGTGGTGATAGGCTACAGAGGAATTTTTTTTTACACTCACTATAGAGTGATAGACAACTCGTTAGGAAAGAGATGGATTGAAGGTGGATATAGACATTGAGATTGGGTGGAATCTCATTGCTAAGACATAGTTACAAGCTATTATGACTGAGAGGGATAGTTTGAGGATAGAGTGTGATAGTCTATGTTGAACATATGGAATATTGAGAGGGGGGGTGAATCATTATTCCACAAATTGATAATAAAATCCACTTAACTAGTATCACAATTTTGACTGAATCAACAAGAGAGAACATAGAAACAAGACAATGTAATCATACACATGAACACCAATATTTTTACGTGGAAAAACCAGAATGGGAAATACCATAGTGAGGGTTAACTCACAATATATTATATCCTGATACAAAATATTATGGGGCTTACTACCAGGACTCACTGTCCTTAAAAGGATCATATCCCGAGTACAAAAGATGGCTCACTACCAAGATACAATGATGGTGGATCACTACCAAAATAATAAATTTATGGAATACACCTTCAATGTGTAGGGTTTAGTTCCACTGAAGCTCAGAATATAAAGTACTGCATCACTCAACAAATCTATATTACTGATAAAGCATTTAGGCTCTGATCTTATCCTTCATTCATATTCACTTCTCGCTTGCTTGTTCATACACCCACATATCTCTTTCTACACTTTTTTTTCGCTTGCTTCTATCTTATATATATAGATAAGTATATCTTATTCATAAATTAGGTCAACATAATTGGATGAACAAAAATAATCAAAACCTTTCTTCATCATCACCATATAAGATTTGATCATTTTATCCATGTAGTGCATTATGCCAAGTCGGCTATTAGTATTCATAATATATTGTATTCGTTGAGTCAGGCAAGACTAAACCACAATTCTCCAAACCAACAAGTAATCCTCAAAGCAAACACCTTCCGAATATGAGAACACATTAATTTCCCATCATACTATCAGTAAAGAGACTATAAAAAAAACAACAATATAAGAATGTTCACCTTAGTAGAATGTGGAGTCTCCCACATAGTATACCTCACACACAGAACAATAGTAGGATAGAAAGTTAAACTCTATTAGAGATAAATTTTTGTTCATAGAAAAAGATGTCTCAAGATCTAAGATATAGTTGTCTGAATGAGTCAATAAAACATGGTTAAGAGATCAGATTCATATCGGATCTTTCAATGAGTTCCAGACTCAAATACCAACATGTTGATAAATCACAAAGGAGTATTACTAGTAGAGAAAAACTTTCGATAAACCAAGCAAAATTGTCATATATTTATCACCATGTAGTTATTACCATGTTGACATCAATGACAACATAGGAACAACCAACACAATCATCCATACTTCATGCTCATGTTGCAAGGTTTCCAACAATCTCCCCCTTTGGCATTGATGGCAACCTACATGAAAAAAACTTTTCAAGTATACCACACTGAATGTTCTGACTACCCCCTATCAATACTGTTCTTCACAAAAAAAAAATTCCTCCGACTCTTTATCTCTCCATCTATTTATCTCCCCCCCTTTGACATCAATGAAAAAGGAAGGGGTCTGGTATAAATGTACATATGCATCAAAAATTAATAAAAAAAGATATGAACACTGAATTAACTTGAAGAAGAACCTCTGAGACTCTCTAGGATAGTCTTCCATGATGCTTTACCTTCTCCTCATGAATGTTTTGCACTAACTAGAGTTTGGTAAAATAGGTCAAGTTTAGTTAGAGACTCTATACCATCTGTTAAAGTATTGGGATTAAGATTGATCTCTGATAATTCACCAATACAACCTCTTAAGAGCACAAGAAACATAAGTATGTCTGAGTTTAATCATGTCTCTAAGTGCCACAAACTTCTAAATATCATCTATCCTTTGATCTTGGAGAGAGAAAAATTTGTCCTGAAGCTGCACAATGTAGGACCACCTCTGATTATCTTTATCTTCCTCTAATTTGTATGTATCTTCCTGAGGGTTCAGTCAAGACTCACTCGTCCTTATCTCATTTCTCATATTCAATGTATTGCTAGACCAATCTAGACAAAAGGAAAGTAGTTCATGTGCCTATTTTTCACAACCTTGTACACTCTCCAATTCTTTCATTACTCAATCATGTTCATTCACACATTTTCCTTTGATATCATTCAAATTTTCTTCATCAGACCTAATTCTAGCAGAAATTTCAAGTTCAGAGATGTAGAATTTCAAAGAATTAATCATGCCACGTAGATTCTCCACAACATAAATATATGAATCAAAATTAGCATCGAGAATAACCTTATGCAAGTCTTCTAGAGTTGTTTGAATATTCATTCTTTCATGCTCATGTTCAAGCTTACTTTCTTCTGCACCTTCTAGCTTCAATACACTCTTCCTCTTCTTCCCTCTTTTGATCACGCTATCAGAGGTACTTTCTTCATTGAGATGCTTAGGGATTTCCAAGAGAATTTTAGCATATATATCAATTTCAGCCTCTAACACTTCATAATCAATTCAGATATCCAAACCAACCTTGATTCAGCTACTTCCATGTGATAGAAATTTGTAGACACAAGAAAGTTTATGCTTCGAGAGTAACTTTCCACAACACTTACTAGAATCCTAGACCTTTTGTTCGTCCTCATTTGAAATGTTCCAAAGAATTTAGCAAGGGTAGATTCTTGTGCATCGAAGCTACCAAGATTTATCATGAAGTTCCTAATTTGATAAGTAATAGGCTCTAGATTTGACCATTCTAACCTTCCTATTACCGGTAGCTCTTTCAAAAAGTAAGAGTAGAAAAACAACCAAATTTCCATACTAAAAAGTATTCATTTTTTTCTTCTTAATCTCGTTTAAATTCTTCAAATTTTTTATGCAAAGTAGTTCACACAAGTCATATTCCATACCTCTTATTACCATATCAGCAAAAATATTCATTGCAATAGTAGAAATTGTAGAGTCATTGTTAGGGATACAAACTTTATGATAGATAACCATAACAGGATACCTGATTACCAAATCAACAATCAATCTCAAACCAATCTCTTTTCCTTTAGTACTTGCACTTATAACCTCCATTATTTCTTTCTCATTCATAGTCTTCAGTTTAGGAACCGGTCTGGAGGAACATAAACCAGTTACATCTCTAATTGCTTCTCTAGTGACTAGATGTGCTTCATCAATCCACAAAGATTCATCATGAATTTTTTTCAATACCATTCAAATATACTTATTCTCAAATTCAAACAAAGGAAATTTCCTCCAAACATCCAAATTTTTCTCAACTAATACTCTGTAGGCATCATGATTCTCTTTCAATTCATTTTCCCAAAGACATTCAATTGAACTGGCGACATTTCTTCATTCTTATTATAAAAAAATGAATAGATATCTTCTGTAGGAAACAATATCAAAGGGATGCAAGAGAATGCAACAATAGATTCTTCTGACACATTCCTCACATATCTCTTCAACCTAGCTTTATCCACACAATTCACAATCTTTGAATTATCCATCAATAAAAGTAAAAGATTGTGCAAATAGGAATACCTCTAAAAATGTCAACCAAGAAATGTATAGACATCTTATTTCTTGAGCTCGCTTTGAATTCGCCTGTTACATTCTTCAAATTCTGAAATTTTGAATTCCCTTCTAAAATTCCTTTGCACACTTCTCAAAAATACATAGGCCTTCAATTTTATCTGAACTTATTCCTTTCATTCTGAATGATTTTATGATAAATGTTTCAACTTGTAGGTAGATTGCCTCGAAAACTATGTACGCCTTCATTCTTTTAGATTTTGCAAACCTCATTCTTCACACATGCAACTGATAAAATACCTTAATATTGTTACCACATTAAATATAATTCTATCATGATATGACACAAGTACCAATATAGGGGTTTATTGGATTTTCTAATGTTTGATCCCCCTTAGCTGCTGCTTTTATTTAGAGATCGATAGGAGTATCTGTATTGAAGGTTGACACAGATAGGACTGATGATTCCTTTCTCTAAATCCTTTCCATTTATTTTCTTTCCTTTCTTGGATCAAAGGTTTGATCATTCTTCTTTTCCAGATAGATTCTCTTCTTTCTTCCGCTATTACTATTAGGGTGTTTCAATTTTCTGCACTTACAACAAGTAACATTCTTCTTTCCATTTTCCTTTTTTCCAACAGACAATCTTTATATCCATTCTTCTTGCCCTTATAATTATTCACATTACTTTTGTAGTCCTTTACCTTATGGCCAAATTTCTTGTAGGAATGACAAACACCATTGAAGTATAAATAAATTTTTGCATCATGTCATTTGATAGGAGTTTTTTTGGGATTTCTTCTTCGCTCCTTGGCTTGTCTATCTTTGTACCACATCTTTTTACGAGTGAATTTCTTCGCTTTAGAAATTTGACCTTTTTCAAACCCTAAACTGCTCTTATCCATTTCCATGCTTTGAGACGTAATCAATTCATCAAGCTTCGTCGAGCTTATCTTAAATTTATCTTCAAAACTCTTTGCCCTTTCTAGATTAGATCTCAAGATTTTTTCTTCTAATTCAAGCTTTGCGCATTCATCCATCTTGTTTTGAATTTCAATTTCCTGACATTCTTTAGTTCTTTTCTTCTCATCCAATTGTTCCAATAGGCTAGTGATGATTTCTTCTCCCTCAGTCAACAAATTGCATGAAACTATACTTGTACTTTGTAGCTTTTCAATATGCTCATTTTATTTTATCAACTTGTCCTTCAAGGCTTCCATTTCTTCTAAAAATTTGGTAGGGACTATTTTCGGAGGAAATTTTTTCTCTTGTTCAAATTTCGGGACCTTCCTCAAGCTGTCAGGCTTCATCTAAGGAACCAAGCTCTGATACAAATTTTTGAATATCTAGAATACTAAGAGGAGGTGGTGAATCAATATTCCACAAACTGATAATAAAATCCACTTAACCATTATCACAATTTTGACTGAATCGGCAAGAGAGAACATAGAAACAAGATAATTCAATCATACACATGAACACTGGGATGTTTACATGGAAAAAATAGAATGGGAAAAACCATGGTGAGGTTTAACCATAATACATTATATTCAGATACAAAATATTACAAGGCTCACTTCCAAGACTCACTGTCCTTAAAAGGCTCACAACTTGAGTACAAAAGATGGCTCACTGTCAAGATACAATGATGGTGGCTCATTGCCAAAATAATGAACTGATGGAATACACCTTCAATATGTAGGGTTTAGTTCCACTGAAGCTTAGAATATAAAGTACTACATCTCTCAACAAATCTTTATTACTGATAAAGCATTTAGGCCCTGATCTTCTCCTTCATTCATATTCACTTCTTGCTTGCTTGTTCATACACCCACATATCTCTCCCTACACTTTTTTCACTTGCTTCTATCATATATATATGCAAGTATATCTTATTCATCAATTAGGTCGGCCTAATTGGATGAACACAAAATAATAAAAACCTTTCTTCATCAGCACCATATAAGATTTTATCATTTTATCCATGTAGTGCATTATTCCAAGTCAGCTATTAGTCTTCATAATATATTGTATTCACTGAGTTAGTCAAGATTAAACCACGATTCTCGAAACCAACAAGTAATCCTCAAAGAAAACACCTTGCAGATCTGAGAACACATTAATTTACCATCATACTACCAATAAAATAACATTATAATAATGTACACCTTAGTAGAATGCGGAGTCTCCCACATAGTATACCTCAAACACAGAACAATAGTAGGATACAAAGTTAAAATCTGTCAGAGATAACTTTCTGTTCATGGAAAAAAAGGTCTCAAGATCAAAGATATAGTTATCTGAATGAGTTAATAAAATAGGGTTAAGAGATCAAAGTCATATTTGATCTTGCAATGAGCTCCATACTCAAATACCAACATACTGATCCATCACAAAGGATTATTACCGGTAGAGAACACTTCCGATAAAATAAGAAAACTTCTCATATAGTTATCACCATGTAGTTATTACCATGTTGACATCAATGACAACATAGGAACAACCAACAAAATCATCCATACTTCATGCTCATGTTGCAATGCTTCCAACAATCTCCATGCTGAGCGAGATCAGTTTCTATAGAGAGATACATATTATCATACCCTCTATGATGCCTTTGTTCCTCAGACACAACGACAACCACAGTTTGGGGAGCCCAGTATTGCTACAACTACTACGTCAGGTGACCATTCTATTAGATAGCTTGATTTGGAGGCTTCTCCTCACCCTAGCCAGCATCCCTAGAGTTCTTCTCCTTCAACCGAGCAGTGGCATATTTGTACTTGATTTTTATGATGTTTACCATTCAAAGACTTATGTTGCAAACATGATTTTGTATATATATTCATTGGCCCAGTTGAGGCCTCGTACATATGTATATTTTTGTGTTATCCTATCACACATGTTTCCTTGATGATGCACCATGACATTCTCATTTTTTATGATGATATATATGTGATATACATGCTTTGATTCAGCTTCATTGTGTGTTTATGTGATGATTATCGATGATGATGTATACATGCTTTTGTATTTTTCTGATGTATGCATGTGATGTGAATGGATGGAATGGTCATATATTTTTTTCATATGATGTTTGATTATGTTGATATATGATAGTTGTATGCCTTATACATGACTCATAATGTTTTCATTGCTTTAGTATCATCATGATATGTATTGAAAACATTGTGGATGCAAGATGGATGATGAGTCTAGTTTATGGTTTAATTATTGATGGGGTTGTTGTCCATTTCCTGCTGTAACTTAAGACTCTGGTGCTTGGGAGTTGATCTTTTTCATAATATTTCCTTAAACCATAGACCTTGGACATAAACCTATTTTCATAAGCTTTCTAATGATATCAATATTCTATGTGGAATGTTTTTGTTAATTTTTCATGTGATTAATGAATTTCGCTTTAAGATGATTATGGATATGTAGTTGTTGTGCACACTAACGTTGTCATGCAGATAACTTGAGGCCTACAATTAGGAAGATTCCACCAGCTGGAAGTGTATTATATCAGTCAACAAGGTGGTCATTGAGGACTCTTGGCAGCTAGAGATTCCTCATGCACCGGATTGTAACAGCCTTGTAGCGATCTTTATTGTTGTGCCAGATCTGAGTTAAGGCAATCGTGCCTGATAGGTTTTGTGCGTGTGTAGCCACTCCTGCTCTCTTCCGTGCTTTCCCTAATGTGGCATCCTCCATGTTTTCTAGAGTTGACCGCCTTGCTAGGTGGTTGGATAAATAAGGCTCTGATGTTCTCTCTCTCTCTCTCTCTTTTTCTAGTCAAATAATGTTGATTTAATGTACTCGCACTTTTAAGCTTTTCAGGAATACAGTCATGTTGATCATTTGTACTCATTTTTTTCCATAAATGAAATGAAGTTGTGAGTTCATGCATCTGAGTTTACCTTAGTCTTAGGGAATACTTATCCAAGTGGGCCCACTTGGTGAGTATTCTGTCCTTTAGCTTAGTTAGTATTTTTATGTTCAATAAATAGTTAAGAACTTGATACTGACTATTCCTGTAGCCACTAGAATTCTATTTTGTGATTGTTCCTATAGCCAAAGCAGACAAAGTAGTTTCCTCTTTGTTGCTCAAATTTTCACTTCTATCATGCATTTTAGTTTGGTCTAGTTATTGGTGGATGTTCAAAATTTATGTTATTTCCTTCCAAGCAATTTAGTTTCAACATTGTGTTTCTCTTAGCTGTAGGATAGATATGACTAATTTGGATTCCTAGTGCACATACAGTGTTGACCAATTTCAAGTTTATGTCCCTGGGTTGACAATTTAAATGCACCTTCATGATGACTGAGATAGCTATTTAGATTATATGTCCAATCTCTAAATCACAACTATAAAGGCTTAGTTGTTGAATCATTGTAGGAGGCCAACATTTTTGGCACTGTTGCCGGGGATGGTGTCAAACTAGGTAGTTCTTTAGAGTCATTGATAGTCTTTCTTGCTATAGTATTTTTGGAAGTTGTTCTTAGTGTGAACCCCAATCCTCTTCCTACACAAAAACAAGAAGAAAACACATTACTAAGCTCATATGCAAGATAAAACAAGGATTCCCCATGAAATCCATCTACAATGCTTAAAATAGGAAAAATGAAGAACAAGACATAAAAAGCAATGAAATCCTAATTAAGCAAGCAAACTCTTGATCCCATGGGGGAATTGGTGCCAATTGGTGTGTCGAAATTGGCCCCTATCCCAACTCATTTGTAAGCTTGATGATTTGATGGAGATTGATCCACTTTGTTGATGAAGAACAAGATGAGTTCTTGAGAAAACCTGCAATAACCTAGCTATGGTGATGGCAATGGATAAAATTAGCTCTCAATGTGAGGAGAGTAACTTTTCTCTAGATTGTGGATGAGGATGAAGTTGAGTATAGTAAGTTTACTCAAATTTTGGATGATAATGAAATAGAGGAGGCCTCTATTTATAGATTTGAAATTGGAAGAATGAGCAAGATTTGATCAATGTGGGATCATTCAACATCCAATGGCCAAGTGCCACTTGTCAAGATGTGAATGGTTGAAGGTTCTGCAAGTTTTGATCAAAGTGCCAATAAATGACATTAGGTGGAATTTCAAATTAGTGAAATGACTTGTTGGAGAGGGAAGAAAATGGAGTTATAGCCACTTGGCTCAAGGAAAAAGGACTTGTAAGGTGAAATAAATGCTTTGTTGGAAGGACCAAGTCCAATTTGAATTCAAATTTAAGGGAATATTCCCCTTTTATGCCATGTTGAGAGAAAATAGGAAATTAAATAGATCAAAGTAATTGATTTATTGTGCAAGTTGCATTCTCTAGAGGATTTTAGTGATTGAGATTAAATTAATCAAGATTTGATCAATTTAATGAGAGATTAGATGATTTGACAATTTTGACTCAAATTTATGAGTTGATTTAAATCAGAATTGAGAGGAAAGGATTAATTAAATAAATGTTTTTGATTTATTTAACTAAAGGGGATAATGTTAGGTTAAATCAAATAAGGTTTAATTTATTCAATTTAATGAGAAGACTTTAGGGGTCTAATTTAAATAAAATGAATTATTTAAATGAACTGAGATAGAGGGTTAATTAAATTAAATTGATTAATTTAATCAATAGAGGAGAAATACCTAATTAAATAAATAATGATTTATCTAATTAAGAGACAAAAGGTTATGATAAGATGAGAGTGTGATTTAGGGATAAATGACATTAGTAATCAGGATCAAGTGCGTTGGATCGAAATGTACATTTTCCATGTCTACACTTAGTATACCCCTCATTAGAAGAGTTATGACACCCTATTATTTTTCCAATTATTTTTGTGTGAGTCAGCTGATAGTAAGTTCATATCATATACATCGAGAAAGAAGAAGAGATGCTTGTGGGAGATTCCTTCCTAACAATCCTAATCTATTTCAGATAGTTGAGTACTAGAACCTGCCAAGAAACCAAGAAGAAGAAGAGCTACACCCTTTTGCTGATATATTCCCTGATCTAACTAGCTTTGAAGTTTCCCTTGAAGATCAAAATCCGGTTGAATAAACCTTTGCTTTGGAATTTCATCAAGAAAGCATGGGTGATGCAAATGGTGATAGACCTAACAGAGCTAACCAATCAACTTTTCCTTTCCCCATTGCTCATCAGAATGAAGTGGAAAATCTCAAAAATATTCCTTCTTCAGTTCTTCCTAAGTTCTATGGACTTGTCACAGAAGATCCTGATATATTCTTGTTTGAGTTTGATATCCTCTGCAGAAGTTATGATTATACAACTGATGCCCATAGGCTTAAGCTATTCCCTGCCAACACTAAAGAAGTTGCATTAAGATGGTTCATGAGCCTAGGCAGAGATACTGTGGAGACTTGGGAGGAAATGAAGACAAAATTTCTTGAGAAATACAAAGAGTATTGTAGGGGTAGTGACATGAGAGGAGATGACATTTTTAGAATGCAACAAAAGGAAGATGAGAGCTTGGAGGATTTTATTTCAAGGTTTTTTTTTTGTTTGCAAAAATGTCCACACCATACACTCAATGAAGAATCACAAAAGCTAATTTTATTGAGATGAATTCATGACAGCTGCACTGATGCCTTGGACCTGATGGGAGGAGGAGATATCACCCAAGTTCCTTGGGAGGATATCAAGAAAATATGTCAGAATTATTCTAGGGAAGCCTCAAAGAAGGGGATAGCTTACCAATCTTCTATGGGTAATTCATCCACCAATGGCTTTTCAAGGATGGAGATTACTCACTTAATGGAAGATTTCAAGCAAGACATCATAAACAATCTGGCTACTCAGCTATATTCACTTTAGGCCAAGAAGAAACAAGAGGAGGCAGAGGAAATGTTGGAAAAATATTTCCCTCATTGCAAACAAAAGAAGGACTGCAAATACAAGATGATAGCTAATATTGATAGCAAGCAGATGGCACCCAAGTTCAAACAAATCCAAGGTGAAGATGATCAAGCCTACTATGTTGCACAAAGGAGGCCATGGGCTCCAAGATAGGGTATGCCACCAGATCTACTATATTTTGTTGGGCTATATTTCAATTCTTATTCATCTAGTAATCAATGGAAACACCCATATCCATTAAATTATAGAGGATATCCACCACAAGCTTGGAGTAACCCTCCAAATTCTTGGAGCAATCACCAAAAATCTCCACCCCAGTGGCAACAACCTCAAGGGAATTTGCAGCCACCTCCAAGAAACTGGCAGCAAACATCTCAATGGAGGGGAGGACAAAAATGGCCAAAATAGTCAACCAATTACATGCAACTACCTTCTCAACCCCAACAACCTGCTATAATTCTTCCTCCTGCTAATCCAAGTTTAAATGTGCCTAAACCTACTCAGCTACTAGCCCAACTTGCACCTAACCCAAATAATAAACCATAGCAACAACCAATATACTGTGTTGATCCACATCAATTCTCTGCATATATTGTGAGTGTAAGTGACATTTGTTTGCATTCAGGAACCACTTTGCCAATTACTTCCACACCTATTATCACTAAGCTTATTGTGGTGTGATAGCTTGCTCACATCATGCTTGGGAAAGTAACTGTTCCCAAGTACAATGACCCAGGGATTCCTATGGTAGGAGTTGTTATAAATGGGATGCAAATAAAGAATGCTTTGATTGATTTGGGAGTAGAAATAAATGTTATGACCAAGGACATCCTGCAACAATAGGTATGTTCCATGCATTACTGCCACATGAATCCAAAGTACCAAGCATTAGTGAAGTAGATATGGTTGTGTTAACTACACAAGTGCAAGTGTTAGAAGAAAAGTATCTGAATATGAATAGTAAATTGAGTGAAGAACAACAATTGTCATTGAAAAACTTGCTGAGGGCCCACCAAAATGAATTTGCATGGGACCAAAATGAATTTGCATGGGACTATCAAGATATGAAGGGATTGGATACTAAAATTTGCACTCATAGGATATATATAAGAGATTATTGTACACCAATAAGGCAGCCACAAAGAAGAATTAACCCTGCATTGAGAGAAATAGTAAAAGGAGTTCTTGTAGCAATTCAATTAGCGTGTAGCATCTGAACTTCCTGCAACCGAAGGAAGTGGACCTAGTGTCCCTTCTTCTAGCTAATTAAGGTATGAAACTTTTCATAATAAATATTCCCACTTTATGGGGGTCCACTTCTTCACCCATCCACCCATTCATTTCACCTTTCTCTCTCTTCCACCTCACCGCCACTCCACCTCATCCCACTCTGCTTTCATTAATTGCTCAACTAATTTCTTGGAAATGAACGATACTTTCTCCATGATCTTTGTAATATATCTTCCAAAAACTTAGGTTTGAACCCAGGTATGTGCACATTAATTATTAGATATTAATTATCTTCTAGTGCATTTATTCAATTGCTGTAAATTAATATGGATGTTTGCCATAGCATGTCACCATTTCCTACCCCTATCAAATCATCCTTTCACCTCACATGTGAGGATACATGTGCAAATTTAGGTTGGGGGGGGAACATGTCAAGGCCATATTTGCATGTCTGTCTGTACTGACTCACGTCAGCAAGATTTAAATGATTAAGCCAATTTGAATTATGAATTGACAACTCGTATGTGTGAAACACAAATCCTCTACCACCATTTTCCTTAATCATAGCCTACATTTATTAATCCTTTATTACCTTAATTGTTCTTGTCTTAATCAAAAGGTAAAATTCAAATGATACCAACATTGGAATTTAGCAGAGTTGCAAGAAGAAGTTTGGTTTCTAGACAAGAATTGCAGGAGGGAATTTTTGTGGAGTAACTGTTTGATTGCAAACAATGAGTGGTGGGTTGATTCAAAATGAACCCACGGTTCACAACATGTTACTGTAGGATGCACTTTTCCTAGCTGAGTTTAGGAACTATGGATGGCTATACTATTTCTTAAAGTTGGTTTGTCTTGACGATGGTATTGCATTAGAATTCACCAGACATTGTACGAAGGCAAAGCCACAATAAAAGGGTTGGAAGTCACAGCTACAGAGGAAAGAATTGTATAAGTTATAGGGTTGCCTACCAGAGGAAAAAATTACTATGCTACCAGGGACGACAGGTTGGCTAGGGTTGAATTTACGGAGCCTAATGACCCTCCATTAAGCATAGACAAACAAGGAGAGAAGATGAATTCTTTGCCCAACCTATGGAGGCAAGCAACTGTCTATGTTGTCAAGTATTTCACTTGTGAAGGTCGT
The DNA here is from genome assembly GCA_007115665.2 of Sequoiadendron giganteum. Classification (NCBI taxonomy): domain Eukaryota; kingdom Viridiplantae; phylum Streptophyta; class Pinopsida; order Cupressales; family Cupressaceae; genus Sequoiadendron; species Sequoiadendron giganteum. The sequence goes on from CM021109.1 coordinate 315,145,558, forward strand.
CAGTCAAATTTACATTCTGTGCATTTTAAGCTTCTAAACCACATGAGGCACGAAAGGAGAATTAATGTGCCTAACATGTTGTACAACCTTCTTTCGATCTTGGCAACATAAACTCAGAAAGGTAGGGAAAATTCCATTTCCCACCATTGCCTTATTAAATTTTTAGTTCAAAAATCTCTGCATGATGTATCCAATATTTCTTGGGAGGAATTTTTGAGAATTGATCAAATTAGACCAGAGCATTTGCAACTTAGGGTTTTTCCTCAACCTCGTAGGATTGGGAGGAGAAGGAGCAATGTTGTGGCCACTACTAGTACCTCAAATTTTGACGCAAGCCATAGTGGAAACCATCCTACAACCACACAAGCTATTGAAATTAGTTCTTCTGAGGTAGAGAATTCTGATAAAGAGGGTTCTTCTCTTGATTCTGATGATGCAGTTCCTCTTGGAACCTTAATAAAAATAAGGGCACATAAGAGGAAGGTAGAACTGAAGGAAGGAAAATCTAAAAAGAAAATGTTAGAAAAGGAAGTACCGAGCTCTAGGAAACAAAAAAATTGACACTGTTCCTCTTGCAACAAAGGAAAAATGAAGAAACCCTCCCAGAAAATCAAAATCAACTGGGCCAACCATTGAGGTATCTCCCGAGGGAAGCCCTAAACTTGAAAAATCACCATGGGAGGATACAGAAGTTCCAATGGAGCAGGAGAATGTGAAGGAGAAGGACATATTTAAGGAAGCAACAAGCATGACATTGGTAGACCTTGTGAATATTGTTGAGCAGGTTGAAAACCAGATGTGGGAGGAAAATGTAGACTTCCTGCAGCAAGAGGCCCTACAACATGAACAAGAACAAGAGAAAAAGTTCCTGCATCATGAACAAGAAAAAGAAGAAGAGGCCCTATAGATTGAAATAGTTGAGTGAGGACTGGATCCCCTACAACCAAAATTGGCTGAGCAAGCAAAAGCCCTGCAGATGGTACTCTACCAAGGATAAGCACAAGTGCCAGGTAAAATAATAGTAGGGGTACATAGGCCCTTTGATTTTTCAATGAATATAGTAATTTGAACTTGTTGAGGGAAGTACAAAGAAAAGAGGAAGAAAGGAAAGCAAAAAAATGCAGGTTGAAGGAAATTGAACAAAAAGATTAGGAGATTGAGGATAAGGATAAAAAAATTGCTATTTTTAAGAAGAAGGTGGATGCCATGAAAATTTTTGTGCCACAGATGTTGGAATTCAAAGCTCCTCTAAGGGTTTATGCCCTATATTTAAAAGAGAAACATCTGTATTTCAAGTTTGCAAATATTTTTTCAGGTTTGAACCCCTCAATTGAAACCCCTACTGAATTTTTCAATGCTTTTTGGATTGCTCCCCCTGAGATGAAAAATTTGTCGTGTGAATTTTATTTACATAATTATGTTGTGACCAAGGATAAAGATTGGAATCCACTTCTATATGTTGGAGATGTCCAACTAAGAGTATTCATGTCCTGGATACAAAATGAAGTAAGATGGGGAAAGCAATACAATACTTACAGATAAGTTGAATCCAGAATTCCCCTACCCATTAGGGCTGAATCTAGGCATCCAAGAGAGATTTTTAATGATTGGCACATAATTTTATACTGGCCAAGCTATAGCTGTAGAGTCCTGCCTGAGAGAGAGGTAGTGTATAAAGTATATGAAGGGATGGAAAAAACACAGGAGACTTTATGATGGGATACCTCTCACAGAGATGGAATACCCTATCTGATGATTTGAAGCAAGCTAAACCCCATTCCATGCACAACTATGCTACAACACTCAAAAGAATTGATAGGTATATTCAGCTTGGAAGAAAAAAAGGGCAATTCTGGCTTCCACTAATTTTTCAGCCTCCTATTCTATTGTGGCCGGTGCCAAATTTTACATTTTACTGGTATGCCATTGCTAATGAAAGGAAGATATGGAGTAGGCTGGAAAGGAAGCAAGGGTTCTTTCAGGATCCTAATTAGGATACATCATAAACAAATGTGGGATAAATTGTTGTTGCCAACTTTAGGGCATTGACCAAACAAAAACAAAACTCTTCCACTACTGGAGGACCAACAAGACATTAGATTGGGGGAGAAATGATGAGTCTAGTTTATAGTTTAATTATTGATGGGGTTGTTGTCCATTTCCTACTGTAACTTTAGAATTTGGTGCTTGGGAGTTGATCTTTTTCATAATATTTCCTTAAACCATAGACCTTGGACATAAATCTATTTTTATAAGCTTTCAAATGATATTCATATGCTATGTGGATTGTTTGTGTTAATTTTGCATGTGATTAATGAATTTCGCTTTAAGATGATTATGGATATGCAGTTGTTGTGCATGCTAACATTGTCATCTAGATAAATTAAGGCTTACAGTCATGAAGATTTCGCCAGCTGGATGTGTGTTATATCAGTCAACAAGGTGGTCATTGAAGACTCTTGGTGGCTGGAGATTCCCCATGCACCGGATTGTAACCGCCTTGTAGCGATCTTAAATGCTATTGAGCATGCACAGGTGTTATTGTTGTGCAAGTTCTAAGGCAATCATGCTTGACAAGTTCTATGCATGTGTAGCTGCCCCTGCTCTCTTTCGTGCTTCCCCTAATGTGGCGTACTCCACGTTTGTTGGAGTTGACCACCTTGCTAAGTGGTTCGATAAATAAGGCTTTGATGTTCTTTAGAGCTCTCTCTCTCTCTCTCTCTCTCTCTCTCTCTCTCTCTCTCTCTCTCTCTCTCTCTCTCTCTCTCTCTCTCTCTCTCTAATCGAAGAATGTTGATTTGATGTACTCACACTTTTAAGCTTTTCAACAATACAATCATGTTGATCATTTATGCTCATGTTTTTCCATAAATGAAATGAAGTTGTGGGTTCGTGCATCTAAGTTTACCTTAGTCTTAAGGAATACTTATCCAAGGGGTCCCAATTGGTGAGTATTTCATCCTTTAGCTTAGTTAGTATTTTTTTGTTCAGTAAATAGTTAAGAATCTTGCATTGACTGTTCCCGCAGGCACTAGAATTCTATTTTGTGATTGTTCCTGCAGCTAAAGTAGACATAGTAGTTTCCTATTGATCATTTGTACTCATGTTTTTCCATAAATGAAATGAAGTTTTGATTTCGTGCATCTAAGTTTACCTTAGTCTTAGGGAATACTTAGCCAAGGGGGCCCACTTGGTGAGTATTCTGTCCTTTAGCTTAGTTAGTAATTTTATGTTCTATTTTGTGATTGTTCCTATAGCCAAAGTTGACAAAGTAGTTTCCTCTTTGTTGCTCAAATTTTCACTTCTGTCATGCATTTTAGTTTGGTCTAGTTATTGGTGGATGTTCAACATTTATGTTATTTCCTTCCAATCAATTTACTTTCAACATTGTGTTTCTCTTAGCTGTAGGATAGATATGGCTACTTTGGATTCCTAGTGCACATACAGTTCTGACCCATTTCAAGTTTACGTCCCTAGGTTGACAATTTAAATGCACCTTCATGATGACTGAGATAGCTATTCAGGTTAGATGCCCAATCTCTGAATCATAATTGTAAAGGCTTAGTTGTTGAATCATTATAGGAGGCAAAACTTGGATATGGTACTAATGGTATTGTGATATAGGATGGATGTTAGTTAGAAGGCATATTTGATGATGGATAGAAATTTGATGATTTTTCTTTTGGTTTGCTTGGAGACTTTATATTTTGAACAATCCTTTTTGATGTAGAAAACAAATACAATGCACCAGGGCATTATTAACTAAGGTGAATTTGTATCCATTGCATGGAATTTGACTTGACATTCAAAGAATATTCTAGCTCATACCTATTGAAAATTGAGGAGTTTTCTTAGCTTAATTCTTTGTAAAAATTTAATATTGCTGATCTAAATATGTTTTTCCTTTGTTACAAATTCTTTGTGGTTGATTATCTGATTAATCCATTTTACTGTTTGTAGAATGTAGATAGAAGTTGATAGAAGAAGTAGACAGGATATTAGAAAGATTACACAAGAATATACCATGGAGAAACCCTTTCGGGAAAAAACTCCACCAAGAATTAATCTATTATTCAATCTCTGAAGTAGATTACAATAGCTCCAATTCTTGCTTGAGAATGCCTCTTTTTCCTTCACCAAAACTTCTTCACAACCTGGAATAAAACTAATAATAACTCTCTTCAACTTGCTTGAGATAAATAGGCTTTGATCAACTTTGTGAACTCCAATTGAGATACAATTACAATGCTCAAACCCTATCCCTAAAAGGTACGCCTATCTCTTACAAGTAAAGTTATGTCATGAAGAAGAATGTCAAATCATCATCTTCATGCATTTGGGTGTCCCAAACTGAAGTGCCAACTCAACCTTTATTCTGTAAATATCTTCAAGGCTTCATCCTCAAAGTAGCCACCCAAAAGAGGGCCCATTAAACTCAGCCTTCTGAAATATCTCAACATGCAAAGGAGTTAATTGTAAGAAGCCAACTTGGGCTCCCAAGTTGGGTTCAAGTCATTTCTTGTTAACTGAAATATTTCTCAACACCACTCATGCAAGAATGGTCATCCCATGTTAATTGAAGGTAGTCCTTGTTATCTATCATGCAAGTCAAGTCATTAGCCATGCATTCCAAGTTAACTGAAGTCAACTAGCATTCAACTAGAACTAACTGAAGATAACTGAACCATAACTGAACTAAATTGAACTAAACTGAAGTAAATTGAACTAAACTGATTTTGAACTAAACTGAATTGAACTAAACTGATCTTAACTTAACTTAACTTAACTTCATGCATGCAAACATCAAACCTGTTGTGCAATTTTTGCACACACACCCCACCAAAGGCAAGGACCCTCTTTTTTCTTTTGCGTCTCTGCACCTTGTCTTTGTCAATTTTTAGTTTTTCTCTTCTTGGGAGGTTATTTTGGGATTAACTCAAGACTTGGTTTGGTGAAGGCAATGTTCTGAGGCTCTAGGAGCTCTTCGCTTGTCTTGGAAATTGGAAATGGGGATTTTTGAAGTGAATTTTCAATGTTATGTGTAAATATTTTTGCACCAATGGATAAAGGATGAAAAACTAGGCCAAGTTGCTTTTTGAACTTTTTGAAAATTCCTTCTAGAAAAAAATTTATGAGGTTTAGGGGATTTTGACCTTGCTTGGAATTTCGGGATTTTCCTCCCTTAGCGGAAATCCTAGAAATTCCTTTAGGCCCTCAAAATCCCAAAATTTCCTTTTTCATAGATTTCCAAACCCCCTCAAAACCCAAAATTTTCCAAAATGGAAATTTCTTTAAAACGATTTTTTTTTTAAATGAAATTTTTCTAAATGCATTTTTTTTCAAAACTAAAATTTTTTCGAAAATGAAAATTTTTCTGAAAATGGAAAATTTCCGAAAGTGGAAAGTTTCCATAAGAAAATGATTAAAGAAATCAAAAGGAGGACTTGCATATGGATTTGTTCCAAGAGGGAAAATCTGGAAAAGTTCAACTCAAATATTAAAGTGGGGCCTGCATAAGAATCCATGCCACCAGCTGTATACCATTTGGAGAGGTGCATTTAACAAGGAAAGACATGTGAAGCTGTATTTATTCTCCAAGGAGGATTTTCTCAAAATTGATGTCATTGGGCCATAATGCAACTGAATGCAATTGATTGGATGATGATGTACCATGAGCTCCTAAATTAAATGTAACATTTGGATGCTTCTAGAAATGTAATTTATGCCATTGGATGAATTAAATCTTGGCCATTGATTCAAAATGTAATTTTCTATAAAAGGCTAGTGCCTTCTCATTTGTAAGAGGTTAGATGGGTTAGAAGAGCTGATTAGAAGTTGTAGAAGGCCAAAATTGGCAAGTAGATTTCAAAAATTAGCTATAGGAGAGGGATGAGACTTAAAATTGTTATGTAATGTTGGAGAAGTAATGCAACTGAGTTGTTGATTTGATAAACTTTGTATTTATCTTTGACATTTTATGGTTTCTTGTTCTCAATTCTTAATGTTAGATGTTAGTTTTTAGTTCTTTCATTTCAATGGTGAAATGTTAATGATGTTGATTGATCTCTGGTCCATACTTTTAGAAACTTTCTAATTGTAAGTTGTTGTGTAAAGCTAGTTTGGGCCTGATTTTGTGCTAAGTTTAACTATGGATACTTGTTTACATTGCACCATTTACTGGGTATGTGGATGAATGTTCATAGTCTAAAAATCTTCAGTTTCCTTAGAAGATTGCACGATTTTTGCGGAGTTGTGGGATTGTCCTTGATCAAGAAGAGATTGGTTTTATTGGGGATATATCCATTTGCACATTCATCATTGTTGTGATTGATCTTAGGGGTTAGTTTAGAATCTCTCTGAAACCATTATCTCTTTTGTTGTTTATTTTGAATCTAGGTTAGTTTTAGGATTAAAAGCATCACCATATTATTGAATCTAATGAAAGTACACTTCCAGCATTGTTTAGAAGCATAGATTCTACAAGAAAAAGTCTAATCAATCCTTTGGCTCTTCTCTCTCCAACATCCCAATCTTCTTGTTTCATGCCTAAAGGTTTTGTTCCAGACATAGCAACCCAAAGATCACAATCAAATAATAGATCCTCCATTTTGAGTTTCCACAACTTAAAATTACTGCCATTGAATTTATCAATCTTAATTCTTCCTAATGTACTTGTCATCTCAATCTGCAATCAAGATTACCTGAAACCTCTACAAGACTCCCACAAAAGAATTAACACAAAAAACCAACCTTGCCCACAAGGATAACACAACTGGCCAGTCTTTGATACCACTTGTTAGGAAAATAAAAGGTACAAAATTTCCTTCCTAATGCTAACTCGAAGGGGAATAGTGTAGATAAAAGGTTCAATTTCAATTATAGTACATTAAAGATGCACATTGACATGAATAACAAAATAGACAAATTGAAAACCACACACAAAACTAAACACCAGATTTATGTGGAAAAACCCTTATGGGAGAAAAACCCACCACACCAAAGAAAGTCACTTGTATTATAGTAAATTGAATTACATACAATGTTTAGACTCTCTCATAGATGTTAGCTCACAACAAAAAATTATCCTAATCAACTTTTCACAAAACAAAATCACTACACTTTATAATGCTCATCAACATACAATGTATACCACAGACTTTTTGAAATGATCAACCATAAAAAAAACAACCTTCCTCTGTCATAGTACATTGCATAGCAACCTGTAATCTTATTTTGATCAAATCTGTAGAAAATTATTTTTTTCACTAGCCAAGAACAGTTTGATTCAGTTTCCCTGCAGAGAAACTATCGATCTTACCAGACAATGGACAATAATTTCCCACTCAACATAGCTCTCCAATAACCATAAAAAACATCAGCAGTTAGAACTTGTTCAACAAATTAAGCACTCTATTCAACATGACTCACCTTCAAGTTAATCGGCCAGAGTCACACCAATGGAGACCATCAGGCTAACATTTAGCCTCAGAGGAGGTGTTTCAATGTTCCACCGATGAAGTTCCCTCCAGGTGATCTCGTCGGTAGGACTCATGTCGAACACAGACCCATTGGTCTAGCTCATACTATTGGAAGAATGCACTAAAAGCTTGGCCGACAATGTATGTTCCACCAATGCCATTCATCGACAGGACTTCCACCGATCCACCCTCATCAGTCTAACTACTTTTGTCAGGTGAGGGTGGAAGAACTTCCATTGACCATTTAGGTTAGGCCAATCACACCCATCGGTGAGACAAGACCCAGGTCCCACCGATCTTGATCCATTGATCTAACTAACACCGTTGGTCTAACATTTACAGACTTCATCGAGCACCAAGGTTAGGCCGAAAGAGAACCATCGGCTAGAATCTCACCAATCATCACCCGTCGGTGTAACTTCTTCCATCAGACAAGAGAAGAAGGTGTTTCGTCGACTATACAAGTTAGGATGATCAACTTTCGTCGGAGAGATAGGTCTTCAGTCACAGTGATCTGATCCTTTTAGGACTTTAGAACACAACCGCTCATTGGAAAGACATTCCAAGGGTCTCACCGATTTTATCATTCATGAGGTTCAAGCTAGTAAGATTGAGGCACACTTTCCAACACATACTACATGATCATGATGACCAACCAAAAAATTGTCTAGCTGTAATCTCCTCAATTGCCTCATGTTATTTGGCCATTGAAGTAGCTGATAAGGTCTCCACAAGATCTCATCCTCCTCTAGTCAGTCAAATTTCACTCTCCAAAAGTGTAGATTCTCGTACTGCCACAACTGCCATAGAGGATAGCCAAAGGCTCGAGGATACCCCACTATTGTCGAACATGGGAAGCCAGTAGGCCTTGTGCATGTGATATGCTCAAGGAACCAAACCTATAGAAGCATGTATTGCACCATGCTATCTAACTCTCGAAACACAAACTGACCAAGATCATAATATAAATGTGCTAGGATATAGCTCCCCTAGGCATATATTGTCTTATGCTCTGCCATCTCACATATCAGGTGAACTAGTCCTCCCTCAAGGAGCATTTCTCGCCCATCTGGGATGAGCACTAGTTCCACTATATGAATCTTGATATGTTTGATGACTGGCGCTCATGAATACAATAGCATCTTCAAGTTGATCTATCCTCTCACTTGCTCATCATACACCAGTCCATCTAGACAATATTACATATCAGCCTTCTACTCATAGAAGGTGTGATCTCTCTAGAAGTGCATCCGCTCTCCCTAAATAAGAACTCAGAGAATGTGGTGCACATCCTCCAAAGTAATCGTCATCTCCTCGATTGGAAGGTGGAATATATAAGTGTCTGCATCCCAGCGCTCGCATATCACCATTAGCATAGCATCATGATACCTCATTGGGGGCATGTGGTATGCCCAATATATCCCCACATCCTACAAGTGCTTTGTGTCCTTTGCTGAAAGTGTGGGGGATAAATCTCTTAGAAAACTCAGCTGCCTACCCCCTCGATGCTGACGTGAATGGGTGGGTGCCTATCAAACACACAAAATTATGTTCTATAGCCCATCTAGCATCTTTAATTTTTACTTTATTCATCATGCAAGTGTACTAATATTGTCCTAGTATGCTTTCTTTAAGTCCCTAGACACTTTAGAACCCTTTTGGGACACTTCACGAAGAAACAAGACACTTTGTGAAAAAGTAGGACACTTTGCAAACAATTGGGACACTTTGCGAAAAAATGGGACACTTAACGAAAAAAGGGGACACTTCATGAAATTTTTTTCCAAGATCCTAAATTAACCTAGAAATGCATAAAAATCATCAAATAAATACACAAACACAAAGTGAAGGTAGCAGAATCGACTCACCTTGTGATGACGCTTGTTGCATGCCACCTAGTCCCATAGCACATCTAGTCTTGCAGGTGTGTAGTCATGTCTGCTCGCCATTTTTCACTATTCTCTCGTCACTCTCAAGCTAGAAGAAAATAAAATGAACAAGTAAGTGACACAATTAGTTCATTTTTAACTCTTTTTCACTCTCATGTATGCACATTAAGTTTTTTCTTATCTTAAAGATAATAAAGTGCTTCCTATTCAAGACAACATCACAAGTGCTAGTGAACTATGTTTTCGACGTCGTTTGTTGCATCAAAATTGTGCTTCCACACCCTACATCATCACTCATCTATCATTATGTGGCATGCTAATTGGATATGTCCTATGATATGATTTTTCCTTATTCGATGTGGCTATATTGCTACCTTGATTCCACCTCCTTAAAGCAAGGGGAATCAAGGGGGGAATACATCTACCCTTGAATTTTATTTTTAGAAGTTATATAAAAGGATTTTTGGAAAACTAATGAATTCATGTTGCAGGATGTGGTTCCTAATGTTGTGGTTTTGTAGATAACTACATTGGGGGTTTCATTCTCCCATCTTCTAAATGAGTATCCTTTTATGAAATAAAGTGTGCTATTTAGAGTCCTTTAGCTTGCATATGCACATAGTCATATGGGCACTAAAGTTGAGGCTAAATCTAACATAGAAAATTGTATACTCTTGAAGAAAGAGGCAATTTCATGATTAATTTGGACCCATTTTGGCATTCTTGCACCAATCATCCCATTAAAACAATATTTATAGGCCGCTAAGGCTCATTATTTTGGATCTTGAGGCTTATTCCACCCATAAGTCATACAATTCCCGACAAATAACATTCAAATTACTCAAATTTCATAAAACCCACCTCAAAAACCCCCAGTGGGACTAAGTCGCCCAGGGTGGTGACTTAGTCCCTTTTGGGGGAATTTCCAATTTTGAGTGGGAAAACCTTTGACTTAATAAAAAAATTGATGGATGTTGACCTCTTAGGTCTAAATAATGGATAGTTAGGTATTGATGCCTATAAATATATGTTTTTAGGTCATGTTTCACAACCCTTTAGTCATCTTTACAAGAAAAATTAAAGAGTCAAGTGGTGAAAATCTTCCATAACAAGATTCATTAGTCTATCTACAGTAGAGTTGAAGCTTACGGAAAAAAGCTAGGGTTTTTGTAGGTCTTCAAGCTCACATTTTGTACAAGATCTCACATTGCAAAGGGTTGGTCATGGATGCCTATGGATAAACGTGAAGAAATCTAGGTTGAGGAGATGCAACTAGCCATCAAATCAACCCTACAGAGTTGTTTTCAAAGTGATTCCATCTTCCATTTTCTCTCTATCTTCAACATAAGGAAGGTTTGAATGTCATTAAGATTCATTTCTAATGTGATTTAGGGTCTCTTGGAATGAGTCTTGAATTATGCTAGTTTCATTTATGCATCTTATTCTTGCATGTTAGAATAGGGTTGCAACTTACTTTAGATTTCTTAGCCTTAGATACACTTAGGGCTAGGGTTTTATGCAGATTTATTATCTCTTTCAAGGTTTAAATACCAACTAGGGGTTTGACCAAGAAAACCCCACATTAGAAACCAAATTGTATTCTATTTTTTAGGTGATTTTGCAAGTTTGGATCCGGATTTCAGTCAGAGAACAGAGTGCAGACTATAGGCTTTCGTTTCCACTCTCAAATTTCTAGAAAAGATAGAGTGGACTAAGTCACCAATAGTGGAGAATTAGTCCCATTGCATGTATTTTTCAGATATTTTTGTAGATCTGGACACCCATTTGGCTAGAACGGGCTCCAGAGTAATTTCCTAGATCTGGGACTAAGTCGCCCAGCCTGGCATAAGTGTCCTAGTTGGCAAGAAAATCAAATTTTCTAGAATTTCAGAGACATTTACAGTCTTCACTTCAACCTCTATTCATTTATAGGTGCACTCTTTCTATTTATCCTTCCCATCTTGTTTTATATTGCCTTTAATCTATCTTTCTGCATATCATTATGTGTTTTCAAACAATCTACATTTCATTAATTTTGCATTAGTATTCATCTCTTTTATCATCCCATTGCATTTAGGACATCTCATTTAGTTAGAATTTAAACACACTGACATTAATCTTGAATGAACCCTTAGATCCCTTTTGGTGGAAAGACCTCTCTCCTTTTAGGTGAAAAACCCTAGAAGTGTAAGAGAATCCCCTCTTTCCCCAAAAATCTATGGTTCAGCTACAAGGACAAGTTGATATGCAAAAGATCTCTCCCCTACACAAGCTAAAACTTGGTGATGCATTCCAAGCCTCCACAAGGAAGGAAATATTGCAAACTCGCAAAAAGAGTGCAAAAATTATTGAAGAAGTTCTTAAGGTGCTGCAAGAAGGTATTCTCAGTGCAACTATTGATGATTTATTATCCAGTGTGTAGAAGTTGAAGCTACTATTAGGGTATGTGTAGGATCATGATGGGCCAAAAAGTAGTTATATGTAAGTGATATGATGGCCCATGTGGCTGATGACTTTTTTTTACCCAAAATTGGTGAAATGAAAATGTTTTTTAAAGGAGATTCTCAACTTTCCACCAATATAAATTATGCTTTACTTTGAATTTAATAAATAATTATTATTCATTTTGTATTTGAATTATGACTAAAGTCCTGATTGATAGGCTGATTGAAAAAAATCTAAAGGTTTCAAATAGTATCACATTTTTTGAATCCGAACCATGCGTCACATTCTATGCTTTGCATACTATAGGATTTAAAAAAAAATGAATTTCATGAAGTTTTGACCATGTTAAGGTGGTCAAACATACAATTTTTTATATTTTTTAAAAGTTGTAATAAAAAATCATAATTAGTTATTTACTTGGAAAAAAATTACAAAAAAATATGCATCACATCAAGACATGAGTCCTCTACTTATATCTAAAATCTTCTAAAAAAATATTATCATTTTATTGTGGTTAGGGTGGTCAGACATACACCTACTTCTTATTTTTCCCTGAAATTTAAGTACTATTGTATTGAAATTTCAAATTTTCACCAAATATTTTTTTAAAAAAATAAACCTACTAGTTTAGAAACTACATTCCATTTTCTATAGATTCTATTCTTACATATTTTTGAAATAATATAGATAACTTCTTGAAATTTTTACGTCAAGTTGCCTAACTCTGATTTTCTGAATTTTCATTGCCACTTAAGGGCCTGTTTTTTCCATGATGATCCTTCACATACCCATTAGATTCCTTTGAGGATTATTTTGTTGGTCTAGAAGAAAAGATTTAAAAATAAATGGCAAAGGTCAATGATACGAGATTGATTGAAGTATCTAATAAGTGCAGTCTTGTACATTTTAAGTTGCAAGCCAACTTGAAGGAAATCCAAAAATGTCTAGAAGAAGCTAAAGTTTCATTTCAATTTGGCTTAAAATGGCCTAACTCTATAAAGAGCATAAAGGACCAAATGGACATAATAGAGTCACAAATTTCTTAAGCCTTTGATGCATATGATCTAGCTAATGATGTAGATGGTGCGACAAGGGTGAGAATAGAGAATCTACATGGACAGTTCTTCCTACTACAAGAACAAAAAGAAAATATCATTATGTAGTATAGTCAACTTAGGGATTTGGTAAGTGAAAAGATTACATCTTTGACATGAGTATTAGAAAGTTAAAATAAGTTCATGCAAAATAATCTAGTGCCTAGTACCCCAGATGAAGGAGAAGATCTCCTTATTCAGTTTGAGAATCAGTGTAGTATACTTGCCTTTTCCAAGAAGGATTGGGATATAGGTAAGAAGGATTGGGAAGCACACCTTGCAAAAATGAAGATGTCTAACAAGGGTATTTTACCCTATGATATTTTAAGGTGTACATTTATGTATTTGTTACCAAATTTCACTCACAACTCAATTTGGTAGAGCTGAAACAGTTGGTTTCATTTTAAATTGAAGGGTATCAAACATTTCTGCTAAGTTAAATTATTGCACAACAGGGAGTCTTTAAGATAGAATTCAGTTTTTATTATGAAATATCTTACAATAGAAAGGAATTACACAAATTGCATAATATTGCTGTCTTTTATTCATTTTGTAATGAAAATATTTACAGGGTTGCATAAACATGGTTGTTTCATACATTGAGATCAAAAGAATGTTTGAATATCCCACACAAGTTGTGGGTATAACTAGATTAATACACCAAAAAGGAAAGCTATACATCTAAAGATATGAATTAAAGAAAACACATGGAAAGAAGGTATATCTATCATTTCTTGTGGCAGATTTTGGTGTTGATCTCTTGATCTTCAACTCCTACTTTCTCTTGATCTTCAGATGTACCTTCATTATGATGAAAAGTTTTGTTAGAGCTCCTAATATAAAATTTGACCATATGTCCTACCAACAGAAATATAACTGTCATTCAGGATGCATTAAATCAATTATTAATTATCACATGTATCAAGAGAACCTAAAAGTCAAAATCATAATGAAGAGCACCAAGCTTCATTATTTTATCTAGCTTGTTTGTTCACTGTGCAGGTATAGGTTCATTTATCATTCCATATTTCATTTTTCTTGACATCACAACATGTGGAGGGAAATGGGCTCCCACAAGGGTTAAGCCCAACATGTCGAAGGTAATTCATGTCTCTTACCAAAATCACGCTTTAACATTACAAGCACTAATCATATTCCGAGAACAATCACTATTTAGGTAGAGGCATGCATGAACATTTTAAACAACCATCTTAAAGGATTAAAGCAATCATGTCAAAGACTCAAAGCACCTGATAATCTAAGCATACAATGTGATAGTACAAAGGATAGCTTCCATCTACAAGAATAAAATGTGTAGCTTAAAAAATTGCTAATGTGTCATATATTGAAAATTGCAAAGGTCTATAAGAAGTGATAGTGCAAAGATGAAACACATGGAGGACAGTGGTTCCACCTTCAAAGGAAAATGTTCATTCACAAATGATAAAGTGAGAGCTGATCAAATATGGAAATGATACCTGAAGGGGATAGATAGAGGAGTTGTAGGTAATTTATCTCAAAGGAAAAAGGTAAGAAAATATTTTCAAATCATTTACCTTGATTGTCATTATGGCATTGAAAATACCCTGAAGTCCTAGATTCATGACAATGAAATGAAGGTATGAAATACATAGAAGATAGTACTATCATTATCTTGTTATGAAGACCACTCATTTTTGCACAAGAAAGGAAATCCATTCAAAGGGTCAGAATAACAAGAATTGTATAGTCACCTGTAGTGAAGGATTAGTGTTTTCAAAGAAGGCAACTTTCTATGAACAAGTGTCACCTGTAGGTGATAAGTGACAATCATGACCCTGTAAATTAAAGTCAAGCCAACAAATTATCATCATTAGACAGGAGGGAATGATTACTATTAAGGGAGCATGTTGTTCTCGTTAGTTTTGCTGATGATGCTGACATGTTTCTTGTGAATGACACTCAAGATCCACTCCAAGGAAGTTTATCATCATTGGAACTAACTAAATATCTTCCAATGAAAAAAACCAAATCCTCATTTCATGTGGAAGGGTCATCCTCTGTAGTTGAGAATACAGAGGTTGTGATAGATAAGAATCATCATAATAAATGTTCTGATGGCTAAAAATATTTTGGGGATCATCATGAGTAGTTGCAAGATCCTGCTCGTAGTATCTCAATTCATGTATTGGAAAAATTCCCATAGGTTATGTGGTTAGCCCGTGAGACTACTGCTCATCCCTTTGGTGAAAATTTTTATTTGGGAAAACATAGATAGTTTAGAAGAAACTTTTTCAAGTAAGCTTGAAGAGAAACATGGAAGTACAAATCCAGAGTTTGACAGATAGAGGTTTCCCAAGGGTCGAGAGCGAAATCAAGCTAGCAGCGTGCAATGAAATAAACCATTGAGTTTGTTTTTTCTCTCTGCCACAACTTAATCGACAATTCGTTTAAATGTATCTCTAATGCAAGACCTTATTAATGGAAGGTTTTTGATAATCAAATATGATAATGGTGATAGAGAAAGAACAGAGCAAATGATACCAGCTAAATACATTGTCGATGTTACCCCATTCAATTAACAATAATGTGGTATTAGTGGGAGATAAGCCGAAAGAGACATTCTGAAATGAGGAAGAAAAACATAGAAGAGAAAAAGAGCAACTTACCAAAAATATAGAGCCATTTAAATTTTGTAGAGAGCTCAAACCCTGGCGGTGCAATAAGGAATATTTTTGAAGAACAAAAGTTGCAAATGGGTGCCTATGGCTAGGGCTAAAATTCCTTTAGGGTTTTTTCAATAAAGGCTTAGCTTTCACCAACAAGTAATTTTTATCACTTTATTTATTAAAATTTCATTATATTTAATAATTAAGAGCATTTGTCTTATGTATTAAATATCTTTTGATTTTTGCGTGGATTAAAACAAGAGTGTAGAAATATAAATAGATACTTGAGGTAATGTTCTATAAATTACCTTAACATTTGTATCACCTCCAATATATGCTTAATTTATTTACCCTTGCTTGATTCATGCAAAATCAAGAGATGGAGTTTAACAAGAGTTTTTTGAGCCTGATTATCAGTTAATTGGGTGAGTTTTAAGTCCTTCTTGGTCAAACTAATCATGAGGAAGAGTTTGGAGCTATTTAAGCTCATCATAGATCAGTGGTGGGCCCCCTTTTCATGGGTTTTCATCTTGATATTTGGAGATATTTTCACTTTCAATTAGCTGCTAGTGCCACCTCTTGGTACCTTGGAGTTACCTATTGTATATATTGAAAAGGACTTTGTCTTTTTTCTCAGTTCTTGCATCTTGGCCTTTGAATTCTGCAAAGAAATATTGGTCTTGTAACTCACTTTTACAATTATTAATATATACAACAACTTTTATGGGTTATTTGATATTTTTGCAGATTTTCTATAAGGCTCGGAAATTTCACTTACTAATTATAACCCAAAATTGCCCAAATAATTTAATAGAACAAAATTATTATAAAAAGGTGTGGAATAAGAGGAATGATTAAATTTATTTCATCACTATATTCAAATGGAATAACATACATAAATGAATCAAGTATATGAAAACAAGGTCGTGCCTTCGCTAGATTTAGCCTTGTAGGATTACACAAGAATTATCATCTCAATAATACATGAAAATTCAACTATTGTAATATAAATTAAGGAAATAGAAAGATCATCAATGCATCCACAAAAGAACCATAATACAAATAATTTCTTGAGTGGAAAACCCTTGAAGGGATGAAAAAACACTCGTAAAAGTGCCTCACTAGCTTAATCTGATAAAAAATGTTGTTTACAATGCCTCACTAGCAATGCTATCTCAGTGACTGATTTTTCAATGCCTCGCTGGCTATACTTCACTATCCACAAACATTGTTTGAAATTCATACACAAAGTATCACCTCTATTTCTCTATAAAATATCCTCTGATCTTGCATCACTTAAGGTTCAAAGGAAAAAGTTCAAGTACAACATAATAATGCATATAAATATGCTTTTATATACAACACTATGAGATACTTCTAAAATTGATCAAATTTACAAAGCAATGAGTGTTCTATCAATGCAACTCTAATTTAGAAAATATGAATCAATAAAATGTCCTATACAATCTGGGAATAATATTCCATTTCTACTCAATACCATAAAGAATTAACTCAAGGAAGTACATATAATGTTTTGAAATTTTCAAATTGAAACATAACTGTCATTCCCTTTGATTTGTTTTCCAAAATATTTTTTAACAAAATACAACCACCTCAAATCACTTTGTTACCAACAAATCAATAATACACATTCAACAATTTGAAATGAGCAAGATGGAGAAAACTTCCAGTAAAAAAATGCCTATTTTCCCCTTCCTTTAATCAGAAGAGAAAAAAAAACAAATGACAAGATAATCATAACTTACCATGTCAGGGGTTCAAAACACGATCTTTGAGACGACCTAGGGATTTTTGTTAGATGTTATAGCTGGAAATGCTCTAGTAGACATATATGCAAGATGTGGAATCATAGACAAAACACATGAATTGTTGACAAAATGCCTCAAAGAGATGTCATCTCATGGAATGAAATGTAATGATTGCAGAATGTGCATAAAATGTATTTTGTAAGGAAGCTTTCAAAATCTTTGAATTAATGAAGCACTCTGGAACACATCCTAACATTGTAAGCTTTGTTTGTGTTCTAGGTGCATGTGGTCAAGCAAGTCTAGTGGACGAGGGCTACACATACTTCACACATTAGTAACCCTTATTGCATTACATATATAGTTGATCATTAGGTGTGCATGGCTGACCTTCATGCCCATGTTGGCTATCTTGGGGACACCGTAAACCTTATTACTAAGATTCCAATTAAACCTATGGTGCATGTGGGTCATATATGAATATAGGTTGAGTATTTCTAGCAACACTACTTTTTTAGTTGGATCCTACAAATGTTGCAACTTATTTTCTTCTCTAAAACATATGTGTAGAAGAGGGCAAGTGTGGTGAGGTTCAAATAGTAAGGAGATTGATGAAAGATAGAGGAATTAAAAAGATACCTTGATGTAGTTGGATTGAAGGCCATAAAATGGTACCTTCTTTTTGTGTAGGAGATAGATCACATCCACAAGCATGGGAGATCTATGCAAAGTTGGATCAATTGGCTTGGAAAATAAAGGCAACAGGGTATTTCCAGATTCAAGACTTTTACTTAATGTTGTGGAAGAAAAGAAAAAAGAATTATTTATCTGCCACCATAGTGAGGAGTTGGTATCTGCATTGGCAATCTTGCCTATCAGCCTATGGAAAAATAGATAATTAATTTAAAAAGAACTTATGCAAATCTCATATCAACCCAAGTTCCTTAACCATGTTGCCTAGCCAAAAAAGGGGCTCTCTAATGGTGATGGTTATTAATCAACATACAAGAGTAGACTTAAAGATCATTAATCTAGCCCACGAAAGTCACACAAGATAATGTTTTGAGAGGTTTGAAACATTTTCATCATTTGATAGGGATGACATTCTAGGGAGTATTGGTGATGTTAAAAGAAAAATCTTAAGAGTATATGTAGGCTCTACAGTGCTACATGCAATTGGTGTGATGATATTTGTAAGAAGGAGAATGTTGTATCCAATATCGACTGCAAGGTAAGTTCATCCTATATCTATTGAAACCTACATGCAAATAAACACCACATACAACAATTTTATTGAACACCAAATGTTTAGAGAGACATCGAAGGCTAAACATGAGATAAATTCAATTTAATTAATAGAAAGGGCAAGAGGCTTCTAAGCTATTGGGTACTTATGGAGAGAAGAACCCTCTTAAAATTGCATTCAAAAATCAATACAAGAAGGTGTATGATAAAGAAAGACTATATTAAACCAAAGCTTAAAAAAAAATGACATTTCATGGAGGGTAATACTTGCAACATGGATGTCGCTTGCTATTGTTGAAGGTGTTAGAAAATATTACAAGGAAAAGTCATTCTGAGCTAGCCACCCTTTAAGGGAAATACTAGAAGGCATGCATTGAGGATTGATATAATTCCACCATCGATCTTAAAGAACTCAGGGTTGTGAGAAGGGGGTAAATTTCTCGTCCTTCCTCAAGGAGAACCCGACTCATAGTGAGCTCCAAACATTAGGTGATTGTTAGTGTAAAGATTCAAAACCATCTCATAGACTGATCAAATAACAGATGCTCAATATTCTTAAGCATGGAAGGAAAATAGAACTTAATGGCTCAAACAAATAAATAAAAATGAAAGTATCAATAGGGAGGACTTGCAAGACCAATAATATAATTCCAATAATATGAAAGTACCAATTGTGGATCAGATTACACCCATGCCTATGCCTATGCCAACTTTTCTATCTTTTCAAAATTCCTTACTAGCTGAACATACCTTAGAAAATAGAGAGGATAACAGAGATCTATTTTATGAGAAGCTAGAACAACAAGCTTTCAAACAAATTGGTGATGGGATTGAAAAGGAAGATTTGTTTACTTCTTTGGATCAGCCTTTGTCTCCTTTTCACAAAGATGAATCTTCTTTTAATTGTTCCAATGATGAAGGTTGCATCCTTAATTTAGGAAAATTTGTAGAGGAAATTTCCTTATAGCCTATAGAAGAGGACAACATGAACTATTTTGAAGAACTCTCATAGTTTTTTGATGAAGAGTTACATCCTAGAATGGAGAAGAAACCAAATGAGCAGCAAATTGAGGACCTTTTCTCAGTTATCCAACAGGGGTATCAACTTCTTGATCAAGAGGTTTTCATTTTTGAACATCTTGATGGTTCATTTTCAAGGTAAATTATAAATACTAAAATGAAAATGCATCAATCAGCTACCCCTAAGGATGAAGAAAATCAAAATGGAGAACATGAGGAGAAACCTATAATCCAAATCCAATCAACATTGTTGCAGCAAGATATTGCTGTCCAAAAATTATCCTAGTCAAAAGAGACTGCAAAATAAAAACAAAATCATGAGGACATAGATGTCAAAATGGGTGTCATCACAAGGGGATGTCCTATCAGACACCTAGAATAGTTGGAAGACAATCAAGAAGAGTTGCTAGTTGAAGTACCTGCTTGGGAGCACAAGATTGAACATCAAAATGAATTAATGTAGGTTGCTCACCCTATTCAAAAAAGTTGCATGCATATCTTGTCTAAAGGAGTAAGGGATGTGATTTTCATGATTGGAGAATTATGTCATTTGTGCACTCAACATTTAATTCTCCTCCATCACTATTGGACAATTTGCAAGCAAGAAGTACATCCTAAGTTGATGAGAAGGGGCAATTTTTTCAACCAACCAGTGAATGGTCATGTTTGAGCACTAACATTGTTGGTTAGTGTAGGGTAAGGCAGTTTTCAAGTTAATAAGTGCTCTAAGAACTTTATTTCAGTTTTGTTTTGTTTTCAAATAAGTGCAGATGCACATGTTTTCCAGCCCTCTCTTAAACAGTACCATGATAGTTTGTTTTATGTTTTGTTTTGTTGTTGTTCATGTTTCAAACAACTGAGTTACAATGGTTTTCTGAGTTTAAGGGGGCCATAATTCGATGCCATTCCCAATGGATTGTTTAATAAATTGTTCTAGCATGCTTAGCAGGAAAGCATTCAACAAAAATCGCTAGAAATGTTACCAAATTACACTCACAGCTCAATTTGGTAGAGATGAAACAACTGGTTTCATTTAAAAGTAAAGGGTATCAAACATTTCTACTAAGTTAAAGTATTGCACAACGAGGATGCTTTTAGATAGAGTTTAGTTTTTATTATGTAGTGTCTTAGAACATAAAGGAATTACACAAATTGCATAATATTGTTGTCTTTTATTCATTTTGTAATGAAAATATTTACAAGATTGCATAAACATGGCTATTTCATACATTGAGATCAAAAGAATGTTTGAATATCCCACACAATCTGTGGGTATAACTGATTTAATACACCAAAAAGGAAAGCTATACATTTGAAGATATGAATTAAAGAAAACACATGGAAAGAAGGTATATCCATCATTGCTTGTGGTATATTTTGGTGTTGATCTCTTGATCTTCAACTCCTACTTGCTCTTGATCTTCATATGTACCTGCATTATGATGAGAAGTTTTGTAAGAGCTTTGGATATAAAATCCGACAATATGTCCTACCAAAAAAAATATAAATTTCATTTAGGATGCATTAAATCAGTTATTAATTATCACATGTATCAAGAGAACTTGAAATTCAAAATCATGAGGAAGAGCACCACACTTCATTTTTTTATCTAACTTGTTTGTTCACTATGTAGGTATGTGTTCATTTATCATTCCATATTTCATTTTTCTTGACATCACAACATGTGGAGGGAAATGGGATCCCACAAAGCATGTTGATGGTAACTGTCTCTTTCCAAAATCATGCTTTAACATTACAAGCACTAATCATATTATAGGAACAATCACTACTTAGGTAGAGGAATTCATGAAAATTTTAATCAGCTATCTCAAAGGATTAAATTAATCATGTCAAATACTCAAAGCAACTAACAATCTACACATACAATGTGATAGTACAAAGGATAGCTTCCATTTACAAGAATAAAATATGCAGCTTAAAACATTGCCAATGTGTCATATATTGAAAATTACAAAGGTTTATAAGAAGTGGTAGTGCAAAGATGAAACACATGGAGGACAGTGGTTCCACCTTCAAAGGAAAATGTTTATTCACAAATGATAAAGTGACAACTAATCAAATATGAAAATGATACATGAAGTGGATAGATAGAGGAGTTGCAAGTCATTTATCTCAAAGGAAAAAGATAAGAACAACTTTTCAAATCATTTACCTTGACTTTCATTATGGAATTGAAAATACCCTGAAGTCCTGGATTCATGACAATGAAATGAAGGTATGAAATACCTAGAAGATAGTACTATCATTAGATTGTTATGAAGACCACTCATTTTTCACAAGAAAGGAAATCCATTCAAAGGGGTAGCATAACAAGAATTATGTTGTCACTTGTAGTGAAGTATTAGTGTTTTCAAAGAGGGAGGTTATCTATAAACAAGTGTCACCTTTAGGTGATAAGTGACAATCATGACCATGTAAATTAAATTCAATCCAACAAATAATCTTCATTAGATAGGAGGGAATGATTACTATTAAGGGAGCATGTTTTTGTCATTAGGGTTGTTGATGATTCTAACATGTTTCTTGTGAATGACACTCAAGATCCACTCCAGGGAATTTTATCATCATTGGAACTAACTAAAGGCCTTCCAATGGGAAAAAAAAAATCCTCATTTAATGTGGAAGGGTCATCCTCTATGGTTGAGAATATAGAGGTTGTGTTAGATAGGAATCATCATAATAAATATTCTGATGGCTCAAAATATTTTGGGGATCATCATGAGCAGTTGCGAGATCCTACTCGTAACATCTCAATTCATGTATTGGAAAAATTCCCACTGGTTATGTGGTTAGCTCGTGAGATTATTGCTCACCCCTTTGGTGAAAATAATTATTTGGGAAAAAATAGATAGTTCAGAAGAAACTTATTCAAGTAAGCTTGATGAGCAACATGGACTTATAGAGTGAAAGAGTTTGACAGAAAGAGATTTCTCAAGGGTTGAGAGAAAAATCAAGATGGTAGCCTATAATGAAATAAATCCTTGATTTTTTTTTCTCTCTACCACAACTTAATTGACATTTCCTTTAAATGTATCTATAATGCAAGACCCTACAAATGGAAGGTTTGTTATAATCAAATGTGATAATGGTGATAGAGAAAGAACAAAGCAAATGATACAAGATAAATATATTATTGATGTTACCCTATTCAATTCACCATAATGTGGTATTAGTGGGAGATAAGCCAAATGAGACATTCTAAAATGAGGAAACAAAACACAAAAGAGAAAAAAGAGTAACTTACCAATAGTATAGAGCCATTTAAATCTTGTAGAGAGCTCAAACCCTGGCGGCGCAATGAGGAAGATTTTTGAAGAACAAAAATTGCAAATGGGTGCTTGTGGCTAGAGATAAAAAGTCCTTTAGGGTTTTTTCAATAAAGGCTTAGTTTTCACTGAAAACTAATTTTTATCACTTTAGTTATAAAAAATTCATTATATTTAATACTTAAGAGCATTTTTCTTATGTATTAAATATCTCCTTGATTTTTGCATGGATTAAAACAAGAGTGTAGAAATGTAAAAAAATATTTTAGGTAATGTTCTATAAATTACCTTAACATTTGTATCACCTCCAATATTTTTTTAATTTATTTACCCTTGCTCGATTCATGCAAAATCAAGAGATGGAGTTTAATACGAGTTTTTTGAGCCTGATTATCAGTTAATTGGGTGAGTTTTAAGTCTTTCTTGGTCAAATTGACCATGAAGAAGAGTTTGGAGCTATTTTAGCTCATCATACATCAGTTATGGGCCCCCTTTTCATGGGTTTTCATCTTTGCTAGTGGGTGAGATATTTGGAGATATTTTCACTTTCAATTAGCTGCTAGTGCCACCTCTTGGCAGCTTGGAGTTACCTATTGTATATATTGAAAAATACTTAGTCTTTTTTCTTAGTTCTTGTATCTTGGCCTTTGCATTCTGCAAAGAAAGATTTGTCTTGTAACTCACTTTTATAGTTATTAATATATACACCAACTTGTATAGGTTATTTGATATTGTTACTTGCAGATTTTCCTTTAATTTTCTTATTGCAATCAAGTGTTATCCTTCTCAAATTCAGTTTTTTTGTCTTTGTTGATGATTTGGATGCAAATTTAATGAGTTTTAAATCTCAAAACCTTTAAATTTATGTCTCATTAATGGATGCATGTACATAGAAGAAGGTTTAGTTACAGGTCATAAGTTGTTCTATAGATTTATCTTACCCTTTAGGTTGTGATAACATTAATTTTCCTTCGTAAAGGATAGATTATCAGGCCTTTTGTGAAACATTTATGTGTTTAAACTATTCAATTTGAGTTGTGAAAACAAATTTCTACGAGAGATAGTTATGAATCAAGTTGCTCATATTTTCCATTTAGGTGCATCACCATAGTTTAAGTTTAATTTTATCCATTTCTTTCAAGGTTTTTCTTCCCTTTACCTTCAAGATTACCAATTATTCATTAGAAAATCATAAGGGAGACAACCCATAATCTGGAGATTCATCTTCACTATGAGCATACCCACAAGCTCGGAGATGTTTCAATGTTTCATGAGATTGTTGAACGTATAAACTTAGCATCCAGATGCAATCTCATTAACAACAGTCTTATTTATGAAGTTTTTGACTCCTATGTACATATGTGAAAGTAGTGGATAATGTTGTAGTACATTTTTTTATCATTTTTGATGGATAACGTTGTTAGGAGGAGAAAATTGATATTTCCTAAGGAAAATATTTATGGATAAGTATGTTGTATATTAAGGGGAGTTACTCTCATGTGTATATACTTATATTAGTTAAGGGGGATTAGTTTGAAAAACTTGATATAATGAACCCTTTTCCCTTGATATCAATGAACAATGTTGGAAGTGTACTTTCATTAGATTCAATAATAGTTAACCTATAGCCCTAAAACAATTATCAACAAAACCTTTGACAAAGACACAAAAAATTCCCCCCAAATTCATTTTACAACTTAACTAGGAGAAACATAGATCAACTGATGGCTTTGTGTGTGTGGGAACCTTAATCTTTGTTGTAACAACTCATAAATTTGTCCTCGGCCTTGAGAATGATCTGCAAAGATGTTTGAATGCTTTGTGACATAATAGGGAAAGAAAATGGTTGCTTTATTTCGATCAAATCATTCCAAGAGACGTCTCATCTGCCATTAAAGCTTACTCGCATGTTGTGCCAACAACTCAAATCGCATTTGATGCAAATTCAAATACTATCCGTCAATATTTTACTTTGGTTGCATCATCAAATGGCTACCTTTAAAACAAACTGACATGATCTCCACCATGGCAAAAATGGCCCACCATACTCTATGTTGCCAATGAAATCCACGTGGCGCTCGCCTATGATTTCGCAATCAGTAAAGACCCTACAACTCCCGATCATGCGATGGCGGGCAACCATTGATCTTAGCCATCGACAATCCTACCCATTCAGTACAGTTTCCAGCTCTTTCCGTTAATTGTCGAGCACCTTTCCTACTGAGATTATAACATCTTCATTGATTTTAAGCACATGCATCTCATAACTGCTTTAGTAACCCGCTACATAATGTATTAAAACCAAATAAATATATTAAATTAGTTTTATCATCCCTTTGGCTTCACCAGATGAGACACGCGGTGCTCGCCCATGATATCATGATCAACCAAAACAGTGTGGTGGGGTCATCACAAGATGGCGGGGAATGACTGAGATCGAATAGTGATTGATCTACAGTCATGCAATTTTGTCCCTCTGCAAAATATAAAACATTTATTAAAAGCATGAGGGGACATCACTAGGCCAATGACAAACAACAACATAAGTTTTCTTTTAAACGTGGGAACACAGGGCCATCCTAGACTTAGGAAATAATAAAGTTTAGCAAAGGAAATAAAAATACGGATCAAAAGGGGCCCAACCTAGATGATGTGGCTTAAGTTGTTTTAAAACCCTCTTCAAAATGTAACAGCCAAATAGATCCCACCCAAGGCATAAAATAAAACAATTAAGGTTTTACATGAAAAAAAATGTAAAACCCCAACCTTAGGCTAAACATCAAGTAGGACCAAGAACATAGGCAAGATAAAATGGAACATAAGAGTAAAAATTTGAACTTCCATCATCTTGGATGAAGAAGAGATTGTGGCTAAAGTGCTTAGATCATTGCCTACTTCTTACAAAATGAAAGCTCATGCTATTGAAGAACTCAGGATAGTTACAAATGTGACAAGAGACATGTTGATTGGTAAACTTGCTACCTTTGAATTGAGTGAATTTGGTGAATCTACTCCTAAGATAGAATCTGCATTCAAAGCTACTGTATCTGGAAGAAACCAATAGAGATATGATCCGGGAGAAAGTTCAAGAAATAAATTCAGGTATGAAGATGAGATGAAACATATTGAAGGTGAAGAAATAGAGTTAGAAGAGATGGAAGCATTGATTGTGAAAAGAGAAGCTAGAGGTCAAGGTAAGTACAAAGGAAATTTTCCTATTAAATGTTTGTCTTGCAATAAGATAGGTCATTTTGCATCAAGGTGTCTTGAAAGAGTTCCTAGGTTCAAACCTGATAAGCCTTGATTTCAAAAGAAATGTTATTATGCTGAAGAAGTTGTTACTGATGATGAATCTGATAAAGAAAATGGAAATGAAGATGGATGGGTATTCATTGCTATCAAGTAAAATGGTACAGTGTCCATTGAATCTGTTAATGATAAGAATATTGAGAAAGCTCTTGCAACCAAAATTAAAGAAAAGGATGAATGGGTGATTGACAGCGGATGCTCACATCATATGGCTGGTGACAAAAGCAAGTTTATAAGTTTGGAGAAATATGACAGTGGTGTTGTAAGATTTGGAGATAACAATGTTGGTGTAATTTGTGGTAGAGGCACTATTTCTCTTGGTGGTAAATATAATACTGATTATGTCCTTTATGTTGAAGGATTGAAGCATAACCTATTGAGTGTTGGACAGATGGTAGACAATGGATACAATCTTTAGTTCAAAGATGGTAAGTGCAGGATATTGGGAAGTTTTGGAAATATAATTGCTTTAGGTACAAAGACAAGAGGTAATATTTTTCACCTGAGTGTTGCTAGTGAAAGTTGTTTAATTGCTCAAGTTGATGTAAGCTGGTTATGGCATAGGAGGTTGTGCCATGTGAATTTTGATAACATTTTCAGAGTAAGCTCCACTCAAGCAGCCAAATATCTTCCTAAGTTAGTGAAGCCTACTAACACCATATGCAAGGAATGTTAGATGGGAAAGAAGACAAGAATTTCTTTTTGGAGAAACCAACATCATTCTAATGGTGTACTGGAGCTGGTGCACACTGATCTATGTGGTCCCTCCATAATCAGAAGTCTAGAAGGAGAAAGGTACTTTATGTTTCTTATTGATGATTACTCTAGGATGATATGGGTTGCTTTCTTGAGAGAAAAACATGAAGCATTAGAAAAGTTCACAAGGTTCAAAGCTATGGCTGAGAATGAGACAGGTTTAAAGATTAAATGATTAAGGTCAAAAAGAGGTGGTGAATTCACTTCTCGGGAGTTCAATTCATTTTGTGAAGAGAATGGAATCAAAAGACAGTTATCTACTCCCTGAACCCCTCAACAGAATAAAGTTGTTGAGAGAAAGAATGGAACAATTCTAGATGTTTCTAGAACTATGATGTTGGAAGGTAATGTTCCTCATATATATTGGAGATAAGTTGTAAGTATTGTTGTATATACTATCAACTAGGTAAATTTCAATTGTAATTCCGGTAAGACTCCTTTTGAGTTGTGGTTTGGTTATAAGCCTACTATTAAATATTTCAAAATATTTGGAAGTAGATGTTATATCAATAGAGATGAAGATATCAGAAAGTTTGATGCTAGGAGTGATGAAGGAATATTTTTGGGTTACTCTACTAAGAGGAAGGCCTACCAATGCTATAATAGAAGATTAAAGAAAGTGGTTGAAAGTGAAAATGTTAGAGTTGATGAAGACACTGCTAGATCATCCAGATACTGTGGATATGATTTAGATGACCAAAATGATAGTACTAATAATGGAAAGAATTCTCATACATAGAATCAAATTCAAATTGTTTTGGTGACTCAAGAAAATAAAGAAGGAGAAGCTAGTGGAAGTGCAAAAGAAAGAACAAAAGAACTAGAAGTTTGAGAGAATCCTAAAGTTCTGAGGTATGTAAAGCTAAATCATTTTGAAAATCAGATTATAGGAGACAATAATAAAGGTGTGCAGACTAGAAGAAGAATTGCAAAAGAGTATTATCTAATTTCCAAGACTGAGCCCAACAATGTCAATGAAGCATGTAAAGATGAATATTGGATGGAAGCAATGAAGGAAGAACTGATGCAGATAGAGAAAAATGATACATGGATTATTGTTCCCAAACCTCAAGATAAAAATGTGACTAGACCCAAATGGGTCTTTTAGAATAAGCTAAATGCACAAGGTGAAGTAGTCAGAAATAAAGAAAGACTGGTATGTAAAGGATACTCACGGATGGAAGGTATTGATTTTGAAGAAAAAATTACCCTTGTTTCTAGAATTGAAGTTGTAAGATTATTTCTTGCTTATACTACTTTTAAGAACTACAAAGTATATCAAATGGATATAAAGTCAACATTTCTGAATGGTGAGCTAGAAGAAGTATATGTTGAGCAACCAGATGGATTTCAACTGACTGATAAATAAAATATGGTTTGTCGATTGAAGAAAGCACTGTATGGACTCAAACAAGCCCCTAGAGCCTGGTATGCTAGATTGGATAAGTACTTGTTGAATCTTGGATTCAATAAAGTTACTACTGAAAATAATTTTATTTCAAGATGGATCAGGATAAAGAGCTGATTATTGAAGTCTTTGTTGATGACATCATTTTTGAAGGTGATGATGACTTATGTATGAAGTTTGCTGATGAAATAAAAAGTGAATTTGAAATGTCTATGATTGGAGAGCTGAAATTCTTTTTAGGATTGCAAATTACTCAGCTAGATGATGGAATTTTTATATCTCAGTCCAAATATGTAAGAGAGTTACTGAAATTTTTTTTGCATGGAAGACTCAAAGCCAGTTGGTACACCCATGGTAACTAGATGCAAATTAACATAGAATGATGATTATCCTAAAGAAAATCAAACAAGATACAGGTCAATGATCAATGAATTACTTTATTTAACTCAGACCAGACCAAACATCATGAATGTTGTATGCATGGTTGCTAGATATCAAGCTGATCCAAAAGGAATCTCATGTGACTTATCTGAAGAGAATTTTTAGATACCTGAAAGGGATAGTTAACTTTGGTCTTTGGTCTCCTAAAGATGATGATCTTAATTTGAGCGCCTTTACTGATGCAGTTTGGGAATGAGATGTAGATGACAGAAAAAGTACTAGAGGTGGTGTATTCTTCTTAGGGAAGAAGTTGGTGTCTTGGTTAAGTAAAAATAAGAATTCCATTTCCCTATCTACTGTTGAGGCATGATATATTTTTGCTGCAAACAATTGCACTCAAGTATTATGGATGAAACAAATACTGAGAGGTATTAGAATTGAGTATGATGATCCTATTGCTATATTTTGTGACAACTCAAGTGCATTAAACATTTCTAAGAATTCAGTGTTGCATTCAAATACAAAACATATATCTATCAAATATCACTTTTTGAGAGACAAAGTGAGTGATAAATAATTCAGACTGGAGTATGTGCCTACCAAGGAACATATTGCATACATCTTTACTAAGCCATTAACTAAGGATACTTTTAAGTATCTCAGAGGTAGGTTGGGGGTGATTGCCCCTCCTAATCTAAACTAAGATGCAATTCTTTGCATCAATCCATGCACTCATAGTCATATCTTGTTCCAGATTGATGTTGTGGTGGTTGCTACTTAGGGGGAGTAGTCTAATGATTCAGATATGTGTTTCAGAGCTTGTGTACCTTTTCCATTTATGTCAAAGGGGGAGAAGAACAATGTGAAAAAAATTGGGGGAGAAGAGAAAAGAAGAATAATGTAGGAGGAGAAGAACAATATCAAAAGTGTTAGTTGTGTTGATGGTATTTTTCACGTAATGTGTTGCCATCAATGCCAAAGGGGGAGATTGTTGGATGTTGTGGTTATGTTGTTGATACGTGGTTATCATTGATGTCAACACTATTAGCATTTGATATATTGAAGGTTGTATATGTCGAGGATATTGAGAAAATTATAATAAATATGTTTTAGGCTGTCTATGAAGCTGTGAAGTTCAGTGTGGTGGAAAATTCAGTATTTTTGTATTCATAGGTTTCACTTTAAAGGGTTTGTTGCTGAGCCTATCTAGTGTATACTCTAGAAGTTTCAGAGGTGCGCATTAAGATTTGTGCAAGTTGTGTGTTTATGTGTTCCTATAGTTATTCTATTACTGTAGCTAATGTTTCTAGAAGAAGAGAACGTGATTATGGTAATTTTAGTTGTTGTGTATTCTCCTGTGATGATCGTTGATGTTTCTAGATCATGCTATATCCTTGTTGCATGTCTGCATTGATTGGTGTGATCATGATCGAAGATTTTTCATTGTGTGTTCGAGTTTTCATGTTCTTGGCTGACATGGTGGTTGTAGTGTGTTGCAGATCCTTTTGGATTGATCTTCTAATGTTTGGCATGTTCGAGGAAGTTTATTTAGGACCTCATTATGTTGTGACCAACTATGGTTGGTGCACATTGAGATTTGTTCATGAATTGGGCGGACAATTTATAATTTATTCTTTTATCTTTGGCCAATAGAGTTGTTGATGCAAGTCCATGTAGAAGATATATAAGAGCGATTATTTCTTAATTTGAGATGTGAGAACATGAAGTGTGTATGCAAAATGTGTGAATAAAGATTAGATCATTTGATTACAGAGCAGATTATGAAGAAGATTGAGCAAAGTGTGAAGAAGGGTTTTTGTGCTTAACCAGAACTGTGATCAGGCTTTTGAAGAATCTAATTTATTAGTTCATATTCTTTAGATGGTTTTAATCTGAATAAGGAAATGAGCCTTCCCATTTGAGCAGTGAGCTCTAGGCAGTGTGCCTGAATGCATGTGCATTCCTTATTCATTCTCATTATACTTTTAATAGGGTATAATCTTGTGGATTAACCTCCACTGTGGTTTTTCCCCTAACAGGGTTTCCACGTATAAAATCTTGGTGTTCTTGTGTTTATGATGTGTTGTTGATTCATGCTTTCACTTTTAATTATAAGATTTGAGATTAAAGGTTAATAAGGTTGAATAAGATTTAAATTTTGTGACAACTAATTCACTCCCCCTCTCAGTTGTCTATTCTTGTTTTTCCAATAAGTACAAGTAACACTAAATATTTACATAGTGATTATGCCTACTCAAACATCCATATCCCATACCTAAGCTTAATTACTTCACATGTTACCCCTTCATAACAATTCAACATGCAAGGCATCCAATGCATAAATCTTTTCTATTTATACAATAGTAAGAAAGGAGGACATTACATCATAGGTTTCAACTACGCATAACAAACAAGTTGTTCAAATACCAATACAACCATCATAATTTCTCAAAATAGAAACCTAGTTCTATGCACTAGCATCTTATTTATTCCAAAAATGTAGCCCTTTCCAATAAAAAAATATCACATCACGTAAATCAAAACTTAACCACATAAATTTACTTCCAAATGCATAGATTAAATACCTAGCAACTATACTCAGTCTCATTCATAATCTATCTTTTATGCATAAACCAAAAGAAAGGAGTGCAGTTTTAGGAGAACATAAGATCCATCACTCATTTAATTTCAAACATAATTTATTTGATTCCCAATCAAGGTTTAAGCATAGAAGTTTAAGGCCTAAATGATTTTCTATTATAATGTGGTTTAAGACTAATTCTCTTTATTAACTATATGTGGGTTAAGAGAAAGAGGAAACAAGATAATTTAATTCAATGCAAGCAACTTGCAAACACAACTTTTCCAAACAAAGCATCTATACAAAGGAAAATTAAGTCACACTTTCTACCCAAATCTTAACTACCACCCATAGGCAGGTTTTCCATTTCTAAACATAACTAAATAGAATATTACGATTTCATTACATCACTCAACATGCATTATATCAATCACAAAATATTGACAATAATTCATATATAAACTACCTACATAATTTTTCGTAGTCTATTCTAACAACCCTTTTACATGCAATATATTTTTAACATTATGAAAATGCACTAAACAACATATGGGTGTAGACACTCCTACAAACCATGGAAAACACAAAAAGAGATGACATACTTAGGCTAGGAATTCCCTTTTAAACCACATAACATACATTCCCACTTGCATAGAACCACATAAGTAGTCTAGTTGCACAAAATAACATCTTATCGTAATGCACACTAAGTTAAACAAAAGAAATCCACATGCCAACTTGTCAACTAATTAATATGAACCCGCACATGCATTCTAAGGCTAAATTTGTACTTTTAAAGAACTAGAAGTCATGGAAATGAAACAAGGTCACATAGGAAAAAAATTAACAGTTACAAGCATCCAAGGAATCACACCCAATAGGAGAATACCTAAAACATCTAATCCTCTATCTAACATCTCAACTAAGTGTTTAGATTAAAATATGGTATTTAACACAAGGGTCCCTATGATCTTCTAGCCAAACATCAAACATCCAATAACACATGCATGGGGAAAGTTACTATAACTAGACATGGGCGACAACATTAACTAGAGATCCCAGTACTGCAACACTAGCTCCGATACCAAGTGTAACACCCCACTAAGGGACTCAGTGGATTAACAAAAATGACCTCAAACATCAAGCCAATAATTTTTTTTAAATAAACTAAAGTGGCACGACTAATGCAACTCAACAGTTTAACATGGATAACAACATTACATTAACATCATATATCATAATCACATTATGACCTAAAAGTAACATTAATCATAGCCCACTTACACACCTATCCACCATGGTCCCCTAACGTCACTACTATGACACATCAACAATAACTAAACCTATAGAAAGACATATGATACACTAAGAACACATCTAGTCAATTCTTTGAATGTAAATTAAATCTCATACAACAAATTACTTATGATAACATAATTATAATTAAACCTCATCTAACACTGTGTGAATATGAACCTAATCCTAGTCAATTTCATGAAATAGATACATAAATATATATCTCATCTACTGCTAAATTAACCTCATATGCATCATAAATACATCATTCCTATGCTAACCTTTCCATTACATAATAAACAACAATAAATATATATATTCAAGATTACATCAATTCATTTACTTTTCCTTTACAAGAATGCTACAATGTACAAGGTTCATTCATCTGAGAGGTACACATATATAAGATACATATTGGACACCATTTTCTTAGAAATATCATCTACGCCATAAAACCAACTCAGGAATGAAGTGGAAGGAAATACTCCATATTGCACATGAATTGCACCACCTAAACCCCAATGGATGGCTGGAAAATAGCACCCTACCACATGGAACCCTGAGGCCCACTCCCTCCATGCTAGGAGACAACACTAGGCCCCACACAAAAGCAAGCAATAAACACAAAAAGTGGTTGACATTAAAAATCCAAAGGCGACTACCTAAAAACAAGAATTAACCAAAAATCACAAGGGCTTTCAAATACTTCTAGAGGCCCAACACATAACAAAAATGGATAGGAAACCCAAAATTTGATCATTATGCCACAACACATGCAATGAAGCACATTGCATAATTTGCACAACCTTATAACATGATAACCAACTTTTAATTTCTCATTCTCAACATATCATAATCAAGACCAACAATGCATATCCTTGGTACAATTGATCCTTACATAGAACACAAGACCCAATACAAGATTTCATAAATAGGAAAGGATTATAAACATAAATAAATTAGCACATTCAAGCTTAAATGATACAACACAATACAAATCAAAGGATAGAGCTATATCCTCCTATACAACCTTCAAAACTAAACTAATTCCCTCTTGACAACAGTAAATCTGCCAGCCATAAAATACTCATATCAACTCTAAATCCAAATCTGTCAAAAACCCATTTCATATTTGGCCCTCGACTAGTCAAAAACTCAAGCAGAATTGACCAAAAAAGACTCAAAAATTCACAAAATGAAAAACAATAGACGACTCCCA
Source organism: Sequoiadendron giganteum (assembly GCA_007115665.2). Lineage (NCBI taxonomy): Eukaryota > Viridiplantae > Streptophyta > Pinopsida > Cupressales > Cupressaceae > Sequoiadendron > Sequoiadendron giganteum. The sequence goes on from CM021109.1 coordinate 315,179,380, forward strand.
TAAAAAACCCTCTTTTCGGCATCCCGATTACACTCAAACATCAAAATGAGAAAACCCAACATATAAAAGCATTTCATAACTTGACAAAAACACTTAAAAATATTCAAATAACATATTCTATAAAATCCATATAGATATCTATGAATTTAAAATAAAAATTATAAATTAAGTACAAAACCTACCTCAAAACATGAAAATTTTGAATGCAAGATGCTGAAAATTGAAGAAGCTTTCCAAACTCGAATTATTTAATCCAAAGCATGATCAGAAAATAGATTCCACACAAACTAGCAACAAATCCATTCCTCTCAAATCATAATTGAATTCCAAATCACTCTCCTCCAAATTTTGATTCAAAACCACTCCAAATTTCCCCAAAAAAGAACCTTTGAAAAATTACTTCAAAACCATGTAGAATCTCTCCATTTTCTCTCCATTCTCAAACCCCCCAAAAATCTCTTCAAAATACTCTAAATTTCATGCACAAAAGAAAGTGAAAACCCAATTTCCCAATTTTTCCCATAAATAAAACTAAAAAAAAAGGAAAAACAAAAAAGAAAGTAACTTTCTTTCTTTTTTCCCCAAAAAACTCTTCTTTTCCAAAATAAAACAAGGAAATAAAATCTCTTATAAAATAAAATATTAAAATATTAAATTAAAGCACCTATCCTCATCCCACTAATAAAATAATTAAAATAAAATAAATAATCAAATTCACTCACATAATTAACTCATTTGTTTAGGGTTTCCCACCAAATAAATTCAAAACATTATAAAAGATAAAAGAACCTCCTTAAAATAGCCACTCCACCAAAATAGTAAATCAAAACACAAATAAAACATATGCTTACATATTAATATTTAAATATTTACTAATATACATTAATATTTAATAAATAACATTAGAATGTGTTAATATTTATAACCTTATTTTCATAAAACATAATTCACATATAATCATAATAATATTAATAACCAATATTCACTCACACCAAAGAATAATCATAGCAATATATATACATATATATAATAACATTAAATCATACTTTAGCACCCACATGACAACTATAGTTACTAGCAACATAACCGACCTAGAAGCTAACTTCACTTAAATAGGTCATAATCAAAGACTAAACATAAACCACAAAATAACTTCTTACATGAAAGAGACATTCACATCAAAGCATAAATAATATGAATGATCACAACAGTGACTGACCTGACTTACCACAGGACTTATCACCATTTGAACTGAATCCATACTCAAAGCTAGACATTAGAGTCACACAATCACATAACCCAACATAAACATTCACACAAGTGCAACACTCCAACCATAGGGCATAGGAGATCAAAAATTGTCCCATGACAACCCGAAAAGGTGGTCACACACTAAATCAATTGGCCCTAATTATGGACAATGTCTAGGGTTAGGGTATAACTTGGGCCTAGATGTTATCTCCTCAACCACCATTGGGATTAGAGGAACGCTCAAACCTGTTAATTCAAGTGGAGACGTAGCCTAGTACCTATTCAATCAAACATACAAATTAGAGAACATGTGCATAATAGTCCAAGCACTACGAAAGGAACTCTAGCAATCATATCTCATTCTCGTATGTCCCCCATACGTCCAATGGTACAATGTCGCTCTTTCCACTTATCCTTATAAACATACTACTGCATCACTTAACTATCCAAGTAAATTTGTGCATGATAATAATAACATAACAATATGCATCATACTCACAAAAGTACTAACATAAGCTCATGTTCCATCTTTAACTGCAACACTTGAACACAATTCAGTACCTCTTCATGATAATAAATATAATCATTATCAATATCATAATATCTTATCATCATGATAATAATATGTCAAAATCATGTGAAAATCCTAAAGATACCCAAAGCACTTCCTTAGCACAAATATGCCCATAGCTTGCATCCTAGTAACAATCATGTCTGAACACACACACATCATGATAAACCTATCCTTCAACATATATAATGTCATATCCTAAAATTCTCACATAGTCCATAAATTCATAATATATAACATCAACTGCTTAACATCATTAGCACATACCTTTAAATATCCCTATTATTTTACCTTCATCTCCAAGTTCCAAATCCAAACTATCTGCACATCCACGGTGAGAATGGAGGGGCACTACAAAAGGTATCACAAGTGTGTTGTATATACCATGAAAACTGTGTAAATAGGAAATAGATGAATACCCAAAGTGGGAACATGTGTTATATTTTTTTGTAAATACATCAAATCCATCAAAGACCTAATGGCTATAAGATAATTATTAAACTAGGAAACTGAATAAGTATATTCACTATGTAATATAATTGAGTGAATTAGGAATAATACCATACAAATATATAGGCCTCTTCGATGCATGAATCAATAAGATGATAAATTTAATAGGTCATGAATTTAACTCTCAATCTCTCCCAAACAAGAGGTGAGTTAATCTAGTAAAATGTGACATCTCTCACATTGATGGTGCATTCTTAACATTGAATAGAAAATATGATCCATGTTCATTGAACAATTATTCTTCCCTTAGGAAGAAATAAATCCAAAGGTGACTGAAGATCTTTCCATTTTAAAAATGAATTTGTAGTAATAAGATACAAAATATAGATCTTTAGAATCTTCTCATCTATTTTCCTGTCAGTGTTGAAAGGTTCTAATATTCAATCAAATTTCCTAGGCCTAGCTAATGAAGGTGATAAGTTAAAACACTATAGAAATTATTGTAGAATATGACCTAGAGATGAAGAGACAATTTTTTTTAAAACTCTCATTAAAGAGAAATATCAAATCATCAATGGCATCCTCTATATTTTCAATGTAGGAATCACAAAATAGATACATAATACCTACCAAGAACTCATCCCAATAAATATTCTTTACAAGGAAATTATGGTCATATTGCACTAAATAATTGGAAGCCCATATAAATCAAGATTAAACTTGGTGAAATTAAGGAATAATGGTCATGGAATCTTAGTTAATGTCATTATATTTCACTACTGATCATCCACTTATATTTATAAAAAAATTCAATGCTCATGTAGAGGAATCTTCACCCTCCAAATTAACTAAAGTATTTGGAGTAACTTAAGAGAAGTCTCTATGTCATCTTGAAATTTAAGATCTTCTCATTAGTTAAGTACCACAACTATATAATAATGATATGGTTAGAATTAATCAAAGGGTATAATACTATCCATATCAAGATTATATGAGAATGAAGATTCATTAGAGTCTCCATAAATCACCCAAATATTGGTCTAAATATCAAAAAGGAATTAAATATAAGTGATATCTATCATAGCATCAATATCAACATTACATAAATTTAATCCTAAGAAATATTATTTTAATCCTTCCATGAAAATTTATGCCCAAATAAAGTGATTTCAAAATCAATCCATAAAGATAGGTAAGAGTTTTTAATTTCAAATTATTTAGGAGTCCATCTTGCCAAGATTGTAGTTATGTCTATACAATTTAATAATAGCTAGATGTTTTTAGTACACATTATTGATTCGTAAAGTTAGTCACACAATCAACCAAACCAAAAAAATCAAAGAAAAAAATAAGAGCAACCCCAACCCTTCTCAAATGGAACTTTCTATCACTTCGTGGATTACAAAATACCTAATGCATAAAATAGCCTAGAAATTAAAAAGTTTTGGCTCTTTATCTTAGTGAAATCAAAATACATAAGCAAGATTTGTTTTAAAGATTAAATTATAACCAATAATCAAAATAAAACAAAAAAATATTATTATATTTTAGATCTCAAAAAAATATTTTGGATGCCTATAATAAGTTAAAAATTTGATAATCTAGGAAAAATTTATGCTTGGAACTATATAAAGTGTTTACAAGGAAAACTAGAACCACATCTAAATATAGAGGAATATCAGATAAAATTGGAGGGGCTTTAGATTTGGTAGAGTTTCCAATTTTATAGAAACAAACAAAATTGTCACCAATTATAGTTGAAACCAAAAGTTCTACCAATGTTATAAGTAGAGATATTATTGTTGAACACCCAAAATACTGAGAGTGGGGGGGATGAATCAGTATTCTAATAAACCATTTAACTACTAACCATTCAATAACTAAAATATATTTAGCTGCAATTGTAAGAAAAAACATGAAAGGAACCATAACATCACATCACACATGAACACTAGAATCTTTATGTGGAAAACCCAAAATGGAAAAAATTATGGTGAGGATTAGCTCACAATATGTTATAACTGGTCATAAGATATTACAGGGATCACTAATAGGACACACTATCCTTGAAAGTCTCACAACCTGAAATGATTACAAAAATAAGTGTGACTCACTGCCAAAAAGATGAGTTGATGAAATACACCTTTTGTGTGCTAAGTTCAATTTTAACTAAGCTCTAGATAACAAAATTATTCACTAGTTTGTTGGGTCACAAAAAATACATACAACTTCACACAATATCCCATAGTCGCACATTTATTGCTTATTACAAATCATATAGTATTCACTTCTTCTTTACTACTCAATACAAAAAGTTTCATATATATGTGCTATTACATATTCATACATCAATTAGGTTGGCCTAATCAGATGTACACATACTTAATTCAAATGTAGCTTGTCAGCTCAACCCAAAACTTCTTTTCTTCAAAACCAAAATATGAAAAACATGAATTAATTCAGCTCTGACTTAATAAGGATCTCATTACATCATCCACGAAGCGTACACCACTTAACTATGCTAGCCAAAAGAGGATTCATACCATTTTGCACCAATATTGAGCAAAATACTATAAGTTGCACTTATGTTAATTATATCTTCCATCTCTTCCAATCAAAATCACTAAATTTTTTTCCAAAGATGTAATTAGTAGTCCTTAAAAAAATATTAAAATCTCATGGAACGATCTTCCACTGTAAGTAGTTTCAGACCAAATTACCAGATCAAAATAGTAGAAACATAGTTTGTTGGATAGGCAGAACTTGTCACCAACCAAATATTGGCATCAATGACAACACACTAGAGGGCTTCTTCTTCATTCTTCCAATAATCTCTCCTTTTTTCATTGATGGAAACATGTGCCAAAAATGGATCTCAAAAACTGTCTTCACTCCCCCTATCAACTGCACAAATTGAACAAAACTTCTCCAAGAAGAAACCAAAAAATTTTACACAACAGTATCTTCTCCCATTACCATATTTTCTCCCCCTTTGACATCAAGGACAAAGGGTGTCCTGATGCAAAACTCAAAGAAAAACAAAAAGAAATGTAGAAAAATTTTAAATAGAGGCACCTTGTAATTCCTTGAGAATAGCTTCCCAAGCCGGTTTTCCTTCATCCTAGATCCCCTTCGCTCTGACAAGAGTTTTGTGCAATGATTCCAATTCAGTTAAGTATTCTTCTCCTTTCAAAGTGGATGAATTTATTTTCATCTGTTCAAGTTTCTCTACATCAACTAAGGAATGTGATATAGGGAAGTGGATGGAAATAACCATATCTTCAAGTTGCCCAAACTGCCTTATTACGTCTTCTTTCTACCTTTGTAAGGTGAAAAAATTACTTTGCAAGTCTACAATAGAAGTCTAGGTAGTATAATTTTTGTCATCTATTATTTTCTAGGTTCTTAAGGCATTTGCAAGTTGAGACTCTATTGAGTCCATTAGATCTTTAATACCTCAAGTGGCATCAAGCCACAACATGCAAGATACAAACAATATCTAAGCTTCCTCATAACAATCCTTTACCTCTTTCAGACTTTGCATTACTCTATTGTGTGTGATTGCACATTTATCCTATAGTACAAGTAGCCTTTTCCCCAAAAAAATTGACTCAACATCCTTCTCAGTTTGCTTCTTAAGGCTAGAATTGCATTCTTTGATTGAATCAACTAGAAGCTTCAGGTTCTACCTAGGGGACAAGGAGTCATCAGTTGTAGCACTAGGAACTAACTCCTGTAAAACCTTGATTGCATCATTTACTAATTCAAACCATCTTTGATAAGTTTCAATCATTTCCTATGTATTAGAGTTAAGAAAAGTGCCAGAAATTTTTATTCTCTCAACTAGTGAGATCTTACTCAGATTCACATAGTCCAAATATGATTGGAGTTGAATCAACTAAGGTGGTAGCATGGTCCTAATCCTTGTTATCCTTTTCAATATACCTTTAAGAGTACTTTCAAATGATTCTCTAGATGACTTTGATGGCTCAATACCCTTTGACAGTTCTTCACTTCCAACTTTTGTATCTTCTTTATTCTCTTATTTATCTTCTTCTTCTCCCTCTCCGGAGGGTTTTCCTAAAGGTTTTTCTTTCTTTTTTTCCTCCTTGTCTTCATCATCTTTACCATCATTATCCTTTTTACCTTTGTTTCCATCATTTTTATTATTGTCTTCTTCTACCCTATTTCTGGTATCCTCATGATGTTCTCTTGGATTGTCACTGGAGTCACCTTTTCTTCGTTCTTTAGTGTGTTTACTAGTCATTTCCTTTGTATCTTTAGAGAGGAAAACATTTCTAAGACAACATTCTCATCATCAACCTTATTCAAAATAGGATGTTCTATAACATTTGCAGGCTCTTTTTCTTGAGCTGCATGAGATGAAGAGCTAGTTTTCATCCCATAATTATTTGCCAATTCCTTTACTGTATCATGAGTTTCTTTCCTTAACCTTTCGGAACTATCTTTCTCTCTAGTCATTAAAAGAGTGAATACTTTTTTAACTCTGAACAACTGGGAACATTCTTATAGCAAGATAGTAGCATCTTCCTCATATAGGGAGGATCTATATGTGTTTAAGGCATCAGATTTGATTTTGTCCTCAAAAGTTGTAGCTTCATGCCTTCTATGTACTAATGCTTCCCACACATTGTCAATCACCTTCTTCCTTATAGATTCCATAGAATCATTAAAAATAACCATGTATTGACTGAAAGCATCTACAATTATTTATTTATCCTCTTTATTAGCTTTATCAAACAACTTAGCAGTAGCTAGAAAATCTTTAGACTATATCATGTTATTAACTAAGGTTGTCATTTCCAAAGGAGAGTGATCTCTTATCGAAGAAGAGTTGGGAATGTTCTCCATAGGTTCTGATGTGACTTCACCACCTTTCTTCTCATGCACATAAATTTTGAAAGCTTCCATTTCATCTTCGGTCTCTTCATTAGATGAGATATCAACATTTTTTTAGGCTTTAGCTTCTTCATTGTTGGTGGAGACACTACGTCTTCTGTTTCTTTTCAATTGGATTTCCTCTTCCAATCCAAGGTCTGTCTCTTCTTGCAAAACATCACTCAAGTTTATTTTCCTACTTTCCTTTTGTTCTACTCTCTTTCTAGGGGTGGTAGATGGTACAACAGGGGGTCCATTTCTTTACTTAGAGGCTCTGGTGTTGGGCCCAAAAGATTCAATTATATTAACTGCTATAGGAGTACTATGATCTATCTTCTTACCTTTCACTTTTGTTGCAACACTAGGTGTTGTAGGTATTACAGAGGAAGAGGAGGATGCTCCTCCTGATCTCATAGGTTTGGAGGGAACTTCAATTGATCTAGTCCTTTTCTCTTCTACAAGTTCCCTTTTTTGCCACTACCATTATTTTCCATTTATGTCAAATGTCATGAAGGCAAGATAAAGGTTTGATGTGGTTCATGTTGATGAATATTGTTGGTGCAAAGACAAGGTTCATTTTTTCCAAATTTGAATTTAATGTTGATGTCTTTCTTCATTCAGTTTATTCCTTCATGTTTTTGATGTCTTCATGATATATCATTTTTTGCAAAGACAACTTGTTATAATGTTCTTGAAATTGTACTATCATGATGCCTTGTTGAAGGAAAGGTGCAAAGGATAATGTTAAATACATGGTGTTGATATAAAGGTTATGGTTATCAAAGGATTATTGCTTCATAATAGGGTTATTACTTCATGTCTAAGGTTTGATTCAAGCATACTTTATGTTTCAAAGAAATTAAAGATCTAGGGTTTTGGATTCTTGGAGATCTCCATTGTTAGTTCCTTCTTACTCTATGGCTTGGAGATATGGTTATTAATAAGTTGAAAATTTCTCAAGTCACAAACTAAATTAAATATGTCTATTCTTCTTAGTTTGTTGTGGTGATATTAATGCATGAATGTCAAAGGGAGTAATTGTAGTTTACTAAGATTTGCTTCCAAGTGGATCTTAGAAAAGGGTATTTCGGTGCACTACAATGGTAAAGTGTTGGTTGACTATTGTAAAATCCCTTCAAAGGATTTATATTGCAAAGAGTTTTTAATGCACATTGGTTGTCGACCCCTACTCTTAGGGCATACTGACCTAAAAAACTTGTGTTTCAATACTTTAATATATCAATTGTTATCATCAACCTGGCGGGAGGATATGATCTAAGACTGAGGTTTGAATTTTTTTCCTTCGAAGCTATTTCTCAATGGTTGGTTTTTGACGAGTATTTGGATTTTGGTTGCATACAGTCATGAAACCATATTAATGTTCAATGGTTTTCCAATTATGACTATGGTTGCATTCAGTTACAAGGTTTTGTGATCAACCATGATGTAACAAATGTTTGATTTTTTTGTCAATAGAATTTGAGGTCACTATAAAGGTGGGACTTGAGATCGATGTAGAGGTTCGATGGGTATAAGACTTATACTCTGCAAAGATTCATTATTGTGTTTATGCTAAAAGCATTGATGAATAATCTATTTTGAAAAATTGAGAAAGCACTTTAAGTGTTGGTTGTATGTGGGTACACAGACATATAGGTTCTTGAGTCTCCAATAAGAATGAGACAATCGGGAAATGATTTGTAATGAAACAAAGATTATACTTTGTCCTTTTATTCATAGAATTATATTGATTTGAAAGTTGTATTTACTAGTGAGGCATACTTGTAACCAATGAGGTTCCTTTGCCAATGAGACATACTTGTAACCAGTGAGGTATACTTGTAACTAGTGAGGTTCCTTTTCCACTGAGGCATATTGTGTAGCCAGTGAGGATTTTCCAATGAGGCACAAAAGTAAGCTAGTAAGGCTCTGTAATCAATGGGATTTTATTAATCCAGTGAGGCAATTTTTCCTGAGTGGTTTTTTATCCCTATGAGGGTTTTCCACTCATAAATCATTGTGTTATGGTTTCTCATTATTTGTGGTCTACTTGGTTTGCATTTTCAAACATTTAGTCTTGTGTATCTTTTAGCATTTGATTTTCTCTAGTGTCTTCAACTTTTCTAATTTTCTTATGCTCTTTATGTTCAATCAAGCTTGATAGCTTTACATGCATGATGCAACACATGATAGTTGAACTATTCTTAAAGTTGCATTTTATATGTTCAAAGTTGTGTTAGATTAATTCAAGATCATTTTAAATTGGTATACCACTAATTCACCCCCCTCTCAATGGTATTGTACTCCAACAAGTGGTATCAGAGACAAACCCTTGCGCAAATTCTAACCAACTTAAGGGTTCATAGTACCAGATTACAATGGGCAAGAGTTATAGAAATAAAGTGTCTAAAAAGGAGAAAGGTCTACATCAAAAGAAAGAGGAGTATATTACAAAGGTTGATGATGTTTCTAATCTTCTTGGCTCTAAGGAATTTCACATGGCAATAAATGATAAATCTTAGTTAATAAAGATTGAAAATGAATACCAAACTGATCAAGAAACCGATGAAGAAGGAGGAGTTATTGATTTTGAAGGAGAACTTGTTGCTGGCCTAGTTGAAGTTAAAAACCTTAGACGAGAGAATCAAAAACTCCAGGTAAGACTTCAAGAAAGTATTAATTTTAATAAATTCTTAGTACATAATCATAATGAATCTAAAATGACTGTTGAATTTATTAAAGTTCAAGTTGTGGAAAGAAAAAGTGTTGCAGGAGAAATGGAAAAAAAAATTAAAGATAAGGAAGAGATGTGTAAAAAGCTAGAGAGTGAGATTATAACCTCATTGAAAAGGGTGTAGAGGAAAATTATTTGTTAAAAGAACACACTATAAAAGATGATGTTATTGTCAATTTTCAATTAGAGATTGAAGAAAACAAAAGGATAGATGATGTGACAAGGTCTGATTTGGAAGTCAAAATAGTTGAATGCTAAAAGCTTGAAGGAGAAATAGTCTCTCTAAGGAAAGATCTTGAGAATGTTACAAAGCAGTTAGAAAAGAATCAAAAATTTGATGAGAGTACTAGCAAGTTGAATGAGATGTTAAGTAAGCAAAAATGATAGAAGGACTCTACTAGTTTGGTCTATGAAGAAGGATAGAGTTTTGGATTCAGAAAAATACCAAGAAAGAAGATAGATCTAAGCTATCATGTTGTAGTCCCTACGACTGAAGAAAAAAAGAATTCAGAAGTTCAAACTGTTGATAGTAGAAAGTTCAAGGACATCAAAAGAGGAAGAAGTAGATCCAACAGACCCATAGGATCTCCACCTACTTGGAAAAATAAATTAGTGAGGTACAATTATTCATTTCTTGGTTATTTTTATTCATGTAATGGTTATGGGCATAAAGCAAGTTATTGTAGAAGAAGGTCTAAAAGGAGTCAATATGCATTCTCTAAGAATATGAATTTAATATGCTATAAATTGCATAACCATGGTCATGTTGTAAAGTATTGTAGAACTAGGTTTTTGAAATAGGAGAGAAGAAATGGTTTCTTACATAATAAAAATTCAAAGTCACAAGCATCTGATGAAAAGAAGAAATCAGAGAAGAAGGTTTGGAGAAGAAAACAAAGTCAAGAAAAGAATGAGCCTAAACTTGTGCATACTACGCAAGTGGAATCTATTAGTGCTTAAAGGGATGCATGAGTTGAGGGGGAGTTGATTTTCGATGGACCATTCAAACCCCTTAGGTAGCAACAAGAAGTTGTGTCTCCCAAGTGAATGGACTAGAATCTAAACTCATTGTTATTTACCATGATTCTGAGAAGTATTTCTTGTAATATTCCCACATTCTATCAGAAGTAATGAAGTTTTCCATTGGTTATACAAAGGTATGTGTTTCTTTATTATAAGGTGATTGTCTTCATGATATAAATGAGTACATTCATTTCATCATTATCAAATATTGTTGATGCTTATTATTAATGCAACAAAGGTTCTTGATAGTGTTTTAGTAAACCCATAAACAATGCTAAAGGATATATGTGTCTTTTAGATTCATGACATTTTTGGACATTTTTTCAAGTCGAGAGCATACAGTGCTATTTGTTCTCAAGTTGCTTTGTGGATAGATATGGAGACAATGTGAATGCTTGACACATTTTTTGGGAAACTTCTCATGATTTGGATCTTGGTTGGTATGTAGTAACTTTTTTTTGTTACCTAGACAATGACTGTTATTTGGAGAATTATTTTGGCACTTTGAATTTGTTATTTGAATAGTGAACTTGGGAGACAATGAACATGGGACAGTAATAAGTATATGCACATGCTACAAGGGAATCTTGAAAGTGCTTTATTTTTGTTGTACATGCTTTCAGTCAGGGGGAGCACACTTCTTGATTCTTGCACATTTGTTTGTGCCTTTCCATGAACAGTGAATGTAAATGTTCATTTTTTTTGGTCAGTACACATTTTTTTGGAAAGAACAATGGTTAAGGTCAAGATAATGAATGAAAATGAACAACTGTTTGAATAGGATTGTTGTGAAAAATGATTGGGTGATAATGGTGATTTGGATAACAGTTATAGATCCTGTATTTTTGCTTATTATATTGACAATACAAATACACACTGATTTCACTCATCATTGAATCTGATAACAGTGTCTTGGGAAACAATACATATTTTTCTCTTGTTGGTTTTGGCATGGGAATATCTGACAAAGAAGTGCACATTTATTCTTTTTTGAGATTGCCTGAAGTTTGGTTGAAGTTGAATCTTTCTTGCTTGGTTAAAAAAATTTACAGTGCCAATAGTTGCATGATGTTCAAGGGTAGTGTGAATGATGTTTGCATAAATTTGGTGGAAAGGAAATCTATTCAAAGACAATGAGGACTTCAATCACATAACATAATGTTTGAAAAATTGATAGTGGTTTGGGCCATGATAATGAGGTGACATTTTTATTTTTCTCATATCTTGTCTACTCCAACCAAAGGTATTCCAAAAGTGTTCTTTTTATGACTTCTTTGTTTTTGTCACATTAATGTCACATTGAAGTATACATTACTTGAAATTCGGAAATGACAGTAAAGAAAGGATAGTGCCATATTTAAGTATGACAGTCCATATTGAAATCTAACAGTACCTTTTCATGTTTATGATGGATTTGAATGCTTTGGAGATTTTTTTTCTGTGTTGTTGTCTTGCACATGCAGTATAAGAGTATCTTGTGGATAATAAATATTTGTAGTGGTGTTTGGATAGTCTTACATTTACAATGGCTAATTAGAATTTTTTCTTTAATGACAATGATTGCATAATCTTGATGGTATTGATAGTAGTGCAATAGATAGTGAATATCTTGAACTCATCATTTCACATTTGTGGAATAGTGGATATGCTTGTTGCATTGCTAGTGATTGTTTGATAGTTGCAAAAATAGTAGAGTTGCTTTGTGATTCAAGGAGGATAGTTTCGTAGAGATCATATGATAGGTTCTCATATTGATATTTGTTTGAGTGAGTTTGATGTGTTTGGTGCAACATTGAACATTTAGCACAAGTAGTTATTGGTACACCTTTGTATAGTTTTCTAGAATTGATCACCTCTTGATAGCAACTTTCCATGGCAATGATGACTGTGATCAAATTATTGACAATTGATAGTGACTGTGAAATGCTCTTTATGGGATATGTGATGATAGGCTTGATTCTTTGACAATATGCAATGCTTTCTCTCAGATAGTGTTCTTGCACAATGTTATTCTCTCTTACACTACATATTAGTGGTATTCCTTGTAGGGGGAGTAAACTTCATGAGGAATATACAATTGGTGTCTTGGTACATGGTTCATTTATATAGGTTCAGAAGATTTTATTTGTTTTTCTTTGATAACACATTTCTTTACTAGTGGTTATGACTATTTTTTATTTTCTTCAGTTGGTATTGGTATATATTCATTTTGTTGGTACGTGATGTTTGAAACTCTTCAGTTGGTAACATTGTTGGTGATTCATTTTCCTAATATTTATACATTATTGTTGCTAATCTATGCATTGATTATTTGCCAACTAGTTGATATGTTAGTTGCTACATGGCTTGCACTATGGACAATGATCTTACAATTGATACTTAGCAATCCATTTGATGTACATAGTACACAAGTTTGAAAGAGTACACAATACAATGTACAACATTTTTTTGCTTTGGTGACAGTGATGTGAATCACATGACTTTGAGACAATGATGTGATGAGAGCGGGTTATGATTCTTGACAGTGACTTGTCTCTTATGATTCTTATAGTAGTGATAGTGTTTGGAATGTGTAATGACATTGTAGATTTGGAAAAGGAGTGAACACATTTTCTTTAACAATTTTAGACTTGTTTGAAGATAATTTCCTTTCTTGGATAGTGATTACTAGATAGTCTTTGCTTGGAACATTTTCTTGAAGAGTGGGTGTTTATGAATTGATTCCTCAACCTAGTTTTGATAGTGTGTCAATTTTTGATAGTGGTTGAAGTACCATATTCCATGATGAACAGTGGTTGGAACAGTGAACTGAGGTTCAATGGAATAGTAAATGTGGTGAAGGTTGATTTCTTTACTTTCTTTACCTTCTTATTTCCTTGCTTGTCCAATTCAGTTGATATTGATGTGGTGCTCAAAGAGAAGTGATAGTATTGGTACATTGTGACAACCCTATGTATGATACAATTATTGATATATCTTTGTATGAAGCTTCTTTGCAGGGGGTTTGTAGGTGATTATTCTATCTTAGCATCCATCATGATAGTCCAATTCAGATAGTAGGTCCCTTTGTCATTGTTGTCAAAGGGGGAGAAGAGTAGATACAAGAGTTTAATATTTGATTTGACATAGGTGAATTAATTGGTTTTGCATCAATACCAAAGGGGGAGTTTGTTGGCATTGGTATTATTTGTCATTGACGTCAAAGGTCATGGAGGAAAGGCAAAGGTTTGATGTGGTTCATGTTGATGAATGTTTTTGGTGCAAAGACAAGGTTCAGTTTGTCCACATTTAGCTTTGATTTTGATGTCTTTCTTCATGCAGTTGATTCCTTCAAGTTTTTGATGTCTTCATGATATAACATTTTTTGCAAAGACAACTTGTTCAGATGTTCCTGGAATTGCAAATTGTCATGATGCCTTGTTGAAGGAAAGGTGCAAAGGATAATGTTAAGTACATGGTGTTGATATCAAGGTTACGTTATCAAAGGATTATTGCTTCATAATAGGGTTATTACTTCATGTCTAAGGTTTGATTCAAGCATACTTTATGTTTCAAAGACATTAAAGATCTAGGGTTTTGGATTCTTGGAGATCTCCATTGTTAGTTCCTTCTTACTCTATGGCTTGGAGATGTGGTTATTAATAAGTTTAACATTGCTAAATTCACAAACTAAATTAAATATGTGTATTATTCCTACTTTGTTGTGGTGATATTGATGCACAAATGTCAAAGGGAGTAACTGCAATTTACTAAGCTTTGCTTCAAGGAACATCTCAGAAAAGGGTATTTCAGTGCACTACAATGGTAAAGTGTTGGTTGAATATTGTAAAATCCCTTCAAATGATTTATATTGTAAAGGCTTTAATGCACATTAGTTGTCAACCCCTGCTCCTAAGGCATACCGACCTAGAAAACTTGTGTTTCAATACTTTAATATATCAACGGCTATCATCAGCCTGGTGAGAGGATATGATCTAAGATTGAGGTTTGAATTTTTTGCTTCAAAGATATTTCTTGATGGTTGGTTTTTTATAGGTATTTGGATTTTGGTTTCATACAATTATGAAACCATATTGATGTTCGATGGTTTTCCATTTATGACAGAGGTTGCATTTAGTTACAAGGTTTTATGATCAACCATGATGTAACAAAGGTTTGATGTTTTTTTCAATAAAATTTTGGTCACTATAAAGGTGGGACTTGAGCTCGATGTGCAGGTTCAATGGGTATGAGAATTATACTCTACAAAGAGTCATTATTATGTTTATACTAAAATCATTGATGAACAATCTATTTTCAAAAACTGAGAAAGCACTTTAAGTGTTGGTTGTATATGGGTACACAGACATATAGGTTCTTGAGTCACCAATAAGAATGAGACAATCAAGAAATGCTTTGTAATGAAACAAAGATTATACTCTGTCCTTTTATTCATAGAATAATATTGATGTGAAAGTTGTATTTTCCAATGAGGCATACTTGTAACCAATGAGGTTCCTTTTCTTGTGAGGCATATGTGTAACTAGTGAGGTTCCTTTTCCAATGAGGCATACTTGTAACCAGTGAGGTTCCTTTGCCAGTGAGGCATATTGTGTAGCCATGAGGCTTTTCGAATGAGGTACAAAAAGTAGCTAGGGAGGCTCTGTAATCGGTGGGATTTTATTAAGCCAGTGAAGCAATTTTTCCTGAGTGGTTTTTTATCCCTATGAGGGTTTTCCACTCATAAATCACTGTGTTATGGTTTCTAATTATTTGTGGTCTACTTGGTCTACATGTTCAAACATTCAGTCTTATGTATCTTTTAGCATTTGAGTTTCTATGGTGTCTTCAGCTTTTATGATCTACTTATGTTCTTTATGTTCAATGAAGCTTGATAGCTTTGCATGCATGATGTTGTTGATTATTTTCTTAGAACCAAACTTAATCTCACTATTTACCTATGAATTTACTAGAATCCAATGATAATCAAAGGTAAGGATTGGCCAAAAAGTAGGTACTAGCTTGCTAGGCTAGACCTCTACCCTTCGAGCTCTGTGAAACCCAAGAGGTTGATCTTGACAATACTTATATGATACTCTTGTGCCTTTTTGTCATGAACATTGAAACAAACAGATACATTCCTATTAAAAGAAAATAGAAAAAATCACCAAGTATTTGGCTGACCCTTTAAGGAATTGTACCTAAACCAAGGAATTAGTAGTTCTTCATACCACTATAGTACAATTATAGGTGTGTCAGAATTTTTAATTAAGATATTTGTTCTTTATCATGCACGGATAGGCTCACTAACATCAAAGATAACCAAAGAAATGGACTAGTGATTTATCTATTGGGTAATAGACTCACACTTGCAATAAACTATAATAAACTAGCAATGGAAATAAGTATCTAATGACTATTAATATAATGCTTTGAAATATACCACCTCGATGTATCTAGAAGTAGACATTTCTTAACTATCCTTGAATTTCACTTACAAGCTTTTAATCTCATTTAAGCACTTATTTAGCTCTTTGAACTAAAGAAAAGATGAAATCATACATTCAACCAAAGTGATTGAAGTCAAATAAATGAACCTTGATCCCTTTATTCATAATTTGAAAGACAAAATTAAAGAGTAGAGAAACTAATCTTGGATATGCAATTATCATTCATACACCATTGCTATTGTAAAACCATTAAGCCTATTACATATATGAATACATTCCTAACACTCAACAATAATTTATTTCTTTGTGCTTGAAAATACAAAAACAACTCATACATGAGCTCAAAATTTTCTTAATCATTAAAAGACCTGTGTAACTGGTTGTGAATTCTCATTTATAGAAACATGAAAGAAACAAGCATCAAGAAAAATTACAATTAAAGTCACATTTTCATTTGACACACATTTCAATTTCAATTTCAAGGTTCCCCCAGATGGTTATATTTGCATCATTGAAATAAGGGGAAAGTTCATAAGACAAAATTCATTTCTATTTGCTAAAGAAGATACACCTGCCTTCCAAAAGGAATATTTTACTCATTGTAATAGAATCAAAATATCTTCCTCATAGGAAAAAAGTGTTAACCACATGCATGCCCAGTCAGCAAAACTATAAAGCATGAAAAGAAACAAAAAGAGAGACAACCGACCTATCCAAGTTAGTATTTGTGCCACCAATCTTTATTTTAGGAGAGAACAATATTTTATAGTACTTCAACAAAATCCTAATTTGTACTAACTCTAGGCTATGCATTGTTTCTCTCCGATCTATTATTAACCATGTGTGTCATCGCTCTTTCATATATAGGTTCATTCTATGAACCTCTCAAACCATATGTTGTACTCATCTTTAGTGGGCCAATTCATATCCATCAAGGTTTGTGCCTTTGCATTATGCTAAGCATACCTTGCATCAATTAAAGCTTTGGTCTCTTTAACAAATACATCCTTTCTCATCTCAAGTCCAGCCATGTTGTCAATGTGGGGATTCAACATGGAATAATCAATTACAATTAACATCACCTTAGCCTATGGTAGCCAATATCCCAACTCATTCTTCCACCCAACAACTCCATTAACTCGCCTTTATTATTCAGTATCTTGGGCATGCCCTGCTCCTCCATCTCCCTAAACATTCTTAACTTTTTTTGGAGTTGCATCCATAACTTTCCATATAAATTCATTATTTCATTAGTTTGATCAATGGCCTATAATATCTTAGCAAAATTAATAGGAGCTTTAGGATCTTCCTACATCTTAGGTATCATTTCCTTAAGTGTCCCTACTCTAGTGCTCCATTCAGTTTGAAAATCCCTTTGAACCTGCAAATGTTTGGTGTTTGCCTCATGGATTTTCTTATATGCAGCCCACACATCATCAGCCCTATTGACCAATTTGGTCTCTCTATACTTCAATACATCCTCAAAAATGTTATTTTCCACTTTAACTATTTATGGTTTGGCTTTCTTTGTATTCTCCCTTTCTGATTTTAATCCTCTACTCAAATTTTGAATCCTCAATTGTTAGAAACCAAGATCAGACATGCAAACCTAAACACCTTCCACAGAAGAGAAAATCAGACAAAAGCAAAGCTTTGCATAAAATATGCAAATTGATATTATTCAGGAATTTAAAAATTATAATAAGAGAATTGCTTTATAAAAGCAATGTATGCAACCCTAATGTTGACCTAAAAACAACTCAACTAAATAAAGCTTACTTATTAATTAAGTAAACTAATTATTACCTAAGCAAAACCTAAGTAAAGTTATGCAAGAGAAATTAAATATTAATTACACTAACACCCCCCATAAGTGCAACTTAGGGAGACTAAATAAGCATGCACCTAAAACTAAGATGAATGCAAGAAAGCATGAATGGGTCCCGACAACAAGGCCTGATTAGGTACCCATGTACAAATGCGATAATGAGGTAGAGAAGGAAAACCCAGTGGGACAACCCCCCCTACAATACGATGACTACTGCAAAGAAGCACTGGAAGAACATTGTGGAGTAACACTGGAACCGCAATCTAGCAAGCAAGGAAAGATACTTCTGTCTACAAGAAACCATATCGAAATCATAATGATGCAACAACAGACCTGATGCCATGGAACACTCAAACACTCCAAAATGGAACATCCCTGGAATCCATAAAGCAACAGTAGATGATATGATGATGACAGAATCTGGAAGCTTTGAATCTCAATGCCGATGCCAAACTGAGACTAAAAATTTTCCATGGGAACAATTACCATAAAGACTCGGGAACATTAACCACAAATTTAGTGGCCCTCAAACTGAGATGGATCCGAAATGAATATGATATGTGTCAAGCTAAGACAAAAAAGTGGCCAAAAGAAACTAAGAAACTAGATTACAATCCATGAGATTTTTCATCAAAACAAAATGAAGATCAAAGTGCATGCACACTCTAATCAAATTATTATGCAAGAAACCCCCTCGATGGAACTTTATATCAGTTCATTTATTACAATACCCAATGATTTCAAAAGGAGAGAATTTATAAACATGCATAAACAGAAAATAAAAATAGACCTCAAAGTTGTGTAGAGGACTGAACTAGCTTTCCAATGCCGCAAGAATGGCCAAAAAAAGGATCACCGAGTCAAAAGATATGCCCTCCGGAGTGAAAATAACAAGTTCTGAGTTCAAGGACCTACAAAATTAAACTAGAGAAAAATCATAAAAAACTACAAACACCATTGGATTGGCGTCAGAATCAGCTTTCCAACAGTATCTTGTTTATGAAAAAAGGACACCGTACGCAAAAGTTACGCCCCATTTTGTCAAAGGTGCTCCAAAATGGCCAATATGGCCTGCAGGCAGCCCAGGGGGCTCAAAAAAAATAAGCCCCTAGTCCTATGCACGACCAGGGGCTAGTGGACTAGGGGCTAGGGCAGAGCCCCTAGTCACCCATGTGACCGACGACTGTAGATTGGAAGCCCTCAGGGGCTGGCGAAGAGCCCCCGGTTGTCCATATGATCGAGGCTGAGCCCGAAGGGGCCCGCAGGGGCGGACAGGCCGACGGCCAGATGGGGGAGCCACCGGCGGCGGCGTTGGACCGGTGGCCACCTAGTGGCTGCCCAATGGCACCTCCTTCTGTGCGGGCAGCGTAGGTTTAAACAAAAAAAAATCATTTTTTTTAAAATTTTTTTCGAAAAACATGCCCCGGGAAGCATGCTCGGGACGGTGTAGGGCCGCCCTGGCAATTTTTTTTTCCTTCTAGACCAAATTCACAAAAATCAACAATTTGACAAGCGTTCCTAGGGTTTTTGGCCACTGCAAATGCGATGGTGACCTTCGTTTGTGCCCAAAGTGCCTAGAAAAATCAGCTACCTCCAGAGCTTGCAAAAAATCACCGAACTTGAAACCCTCACAGATTTCTTCAATGATGACCAAAATCAAAAAATAAAAGTCAATCCTGAATTTTTCCAGCGCTCTGAATCCAATGATGAAGCCCAATATAATCCAAAACACTGCATAGATGAGCTCGAGGCATGAAATCCTCAAGGAACCCCGAACGAACTCTACAATGATTTTCTCGAGAATTTGAGAAGGGGCTACATGTCAAGGCTCTGATACCATGTTAGAAACCAAGATCATACATGCAAACCTAAACACCTTCCACAGAAGAGAAAAACAATGAAAAAGCAGAGCTTTGCATAAAATGTGCAAATTGATAATATTCAGAATTCAGAAATTACAATAAGAGAATTGCTTTATAAAAGCAATGTATGCAACCCTAATATTGACCTAAAAATAGCTCAACTAAATAAATCTTACTTATTAATTAAGTAAACTAATTATTACCTAAGAAAAACCTAAGTAAAGTTATGCAAGTGCAATTAAATATTAATTACACTAACATCAATGACAGGGTTTCTCTATCCTATGTAGAAAAATCTAAGGTAGAACTTGATGGATATGGTAGAATCCTTTGTGCAATGACAAGCACTTTATTATGCTC
This sequence comes from Sequoiadendron giganteum, assembly GCA_007115665.2. Taxonomy (NCBI): domain Eukaryota; kingdom Viridiplantae; phylum Streptophyta; class Pinopsida; order Cupressales; family Cupressaceae; genus Sequoiadendron; species Sequoiadendron giganteum. The sequence continues at coordinate 315,199,787 of CM021109.1, forward strand.
ATCCATCTATTTTTGTATCTATCTAACAACCTCTTATAGTAAGCCTCTATAATCTTTGCAGTATTTATAGTCAACATTGCGGCATGCATCATCAATTATGTAGCTGCAGTAGTAGTTATTTTTTTTTCCCTCCTAACAACTACTACTCCAATCTCATTTTCCACAAGTTTTATGACATCAAGCTTCCTCGTGTTTGGTGCCATAGACTAGATGGCAAGTGTATGTAGCTTGGGACTAAAACCTGAGCCAAAGACCTTATTGTCAAAAACCTCCTTAGAAATAGACGCATTAGGATCCTTCCTAATTGCATCTAGTGCAATAATAGATGATATGTCACATCCAAGAAATAAGAGTGTCCCACTCCCTTTCACCAATGATATTACCTCATCAGGTGACATGCTAGCAATTTATTTTATTATTTTATCCTCCTCCTTTTTAGCTTCTTCTTGTAAGGAGGGTCAACTTTTTCTTTTACTTCTTCAATCCTTCTTTTAATGTCAGAGCCTTGACATGGATGGAAAATTCTATAAATTCTTTGGTCTAGACAAAATCACCATCACACATAAAATCTACAAGGCATTTATTTTGACATCATCATCCTCGACCTCATTGTATTCCCAAAATCCTACTAGGGGAAACCACTGTATTCAAGGCATCATCCTTGTCTTCAGGGAATTCTTTATCCACTTCCTATTCTATGGGAATGTGCTCTCCAGATACCTCTAGAACTTAAGCCTCTATTGGAGTGATTGCAAGTTGTCCACCTGTATCTTTTGTTTGAACATGGATGCTTGGAGCAAAGGATTGAGAAAGTTGGCTCCTGAACTAAGCATCATGGTTTTCCTTGGCCACCTTGTCGTTAATCTTAGCTCGTTTTACTTTCTCAAATAAGCTCTTTTCATTGAAGTCACCAAGCATTAATTTTTCCTTCATAAAATTATCCTCTACCTCGACATAGGGGCTTCCACAGAAGGGGTTTACCTTCAACATCTTTTATTCAATTGCACATATTTTCATCCATGCATTTTTCTTGCTATAACTTCTTCATGAGAGGATAAATTTTTAATCACATCCTCCTAAAAGAAGAAATCATTGTACTTTCTTGACAATCCTCTTGCTCTTATTTCAATAGAGATCACCCCTTTAGGATCACAAAACCTTATCATTTCTTGTTTCAACTTGTAATTTTTTAAAAGAGATCCAAACTTCTCAATACCCTCCTTTGAGGTGCAAGTAAAGTATGCAAATCCACAATCAAGGTTCACAAGGAATTCCTTCTTTGTCTTTCTGAAGTGTTCCTTGTCCATGGCATCCAGTTGCCTCATTATTTCCATGAATGCTTGTCTATTTGACACATATATTGGCAACTTATGAGGTGGCATCAGGGCTCCATAAACTTTGATTTTTTTGTAATTGGTATGAAGATACCAATATCCCCAATTGAATTGTGTTTAGTGTCCTCCTCATACTCCACAAGCCTCAAAATTTCCTTGACACCTCATGAAATTCTATCAACAGGATTCAAACCCAATTATTCCAGCACCAAGGACTTGAAAACATTTCAAAACATAGTATGATCAAGATGTGGATAATGCACATCCCAAATATGTGTCCATATTTACACAAGAAACTCATTATCCATATTATCTCTTTCTCTTAACTTTATATAGTTCCTCATCAGCTTTTATCTCTTCCATAGTAGCAAGTGCATCAACAGAGAATAGTGTCTACATGACAATGGAGGAGTTGCATCTTTTAATTTCATCAGGTCCTCATGCAAATTCTCAACAATGTATGAAACATAATTCCAAACCTTGTTCTGATACTTATGTTGAATGTCAATTGCTAGTGTCACCAGGGAAATATCCATCTTAATGTCATACTTCTTATGAAAGACTTTCCATAATGCATAAGTAGTATTTTTGAAGTAATCTTCAAAATCAACACAATCAAAGGGTTCCATCTCAAGGGGATTGAAAGGTACACCATTTTTCTTCAAATCTCACCTTCTATGTATCGTTAAGACACCCTTCTTGTACCTAAATTTATTCTGCTCATATTCATTGTACATCTTACAGAAATTGATGGACTCAAAGGCAGATGAATTCAACTGAAAACCTTACATTATTTGGCTTGATGAGATCTCCAGCATAGGAACAAAAATAAATCTCTTAATTATTCTATCTAGTGGATAATAGCACCTACCCAGTTCGAGCATTAATTCTACCTCCACAAATATATTTGGGCATATCAACTTGCCTATGTCACAAGTCCATAAGTTGCACGTAGTGTGGCCAACATTTATCCTTTTATAATCATAGTAAAACAAATCCCAACCACTCTGTGGAAATGCAACATCACCAATCCCAGAGGCAGGGTCCTAAAAGTGAGATATCAAAGCCCCTTCACTAGTTTTTATTTTCCCCGCCTTCTTAATTTCTATAGCTGGGTCCTTCAGGGGTTCCTCCATAAACCTAGGACAATCCTTCTTTATAGTTATTTGTTTTCTAGGATTTTCTACCAATTCAAGTTTCAGCTGGTCATCTTGGGCTTTGGGTCTTTTAACCCTTTTTTGAGTAGGATTTCTTTCAGGTTTAATAGAAGGCCCATAGGGTTCACTCATGTTTACTACACAACAAAACTAGGGTTTTTCAAATAACAGGGAGTCACACCTTAAGCTCTTAAATTCACATGGCTCAAATTAAGAAACAATAGCTTGAAATTTTATACCCTAAACCCTACAATCAATCATTCCAATTCCCCTTTGAACCATGAAAATGATAATTCTATTCACCAACCCTAATAGCTGACCCAATTTCCAGACTACTCAATGCATAAATTACCCACAGAGGCCAAGAAATTAACTTACCTAATAAAATTAGCTGGTTGTTCCTCAGAATTCGCCTTAACGAGAGCTCTACTTTCTTCTATTCTTTAGTTAGCTAGATCATCCACTCATGATGACTGCAATTGTAAAGTAAAAACACTCAATAACTCTCATTATGACTTAGAATTGGAGTGCATTCATCATTAATGGTTGATAGATTGTTCTCGCAAGTGAACTAAAAATTAGCCATTCTAGTTTAAACCTCAGTCATCGATCTCCTTTGATTTAAAACAGAATCAACGTCTCTCCTCAACCATCACTTCATGATTTTACAATTGTACCTTAAAATAGTGATGATTCTTTGAGCAATTTCCACGTAGCCATCCACTAGCTCATAGTACATTTCAAACTCCATCGCTCATCGCAGTAATTTCCTGAAGTTATGTCCAAAATTCAATGATGAGTGATGACACCTACTAGAGAGAATATTATTTGGCACAACTATCATTACTTGTCACAAAAATTTGATGAGCTTGCACTTATATTTCAATGAGAAGGACCTTCCAATGATGCCACAATGTAACCACAAGCCATCACATATCACCATAATAGACTTGTAATTGAGAGTACCTTCGACGATAGGCAAAACCAGCAATAGCACCAACCTCTAACAAGTGGCAAGATCACATCACTCCATTTCAACACATTTTTGTCACTCATCACAGAAACAGAAAAAGTTCATGAAATACTTCTCCAATGATGTGACACAAAGGAAAGACAATGTTCATCATGCCTCACTAAAATGGAAACGAGAAACTAAAACATTTCAGCGATAAGCGATACCAAAGGCATGCAACCATATCGCTAATCACGAAAACCAATTATGAATAGCAACAACCTTTGGCGATATGTGATGTAGAAGGTAACCATAGACCCATTTCTCATAACAGTAATGAACTTGACAATAGAGACAACTTCAGCGATGAATGATCACTTAGGTGACTAAAATTTGCATGTGCATTAGATTGTTTTTTGAGAGAGGGTACCTCCTAGGATGATCCACAATAAGGTTTTGAGAGACTTTATTAACATTTTCATCAAAGTATGTAAAAGTCCAAACAAGGCCAAACATCGACATTTATAAAATAAAGTAAAATCAAAGACCTAAGCACATGAAAATACTTAGCGATGAGTAGAGGGAGATCTTAACCACAAGGGGTCATTCATACATGGACCCTAATGACTCAAGTCATTTTTAACAAGATTGGGAACATGTAATAGCAGTTCAATGGAGAAATAGACCAAAAGAAAAAGGGTTTAGATAAAGTAGAAAATTCTCATTGTAAAACCATTCCTTACACAAAAACTCGAAACCCTAGTCATACCAGACCAAATCAATACCCAATAAAAATGCATTTTTAGATCAGCGAAACCTTAAAATTTTTGAGGGTTTCACTAGTGGTTCCCACTAGGGATGCATGCCTCTTGTAGGCATGGAGAGATTTCAGATCTCATGGGAAGAAGACCAAGCACAGGGACACCAAAAACAAAGGACTAGCTCGGATAAAGCAAGAGAACTAGACCAAAACAAACTAACATATATACAATATTTACAGGACTATACAATGTACATGGAAAAGAGAATATTTGAAGAGAAATATGGCTTCTAGAACTATCCATGTATTGGTAGTTCTATAATTTCACCTGTTAAGCTCTAAAGTAAGTATGAATCTTCCCCATGTGTGTTAGATATCAGATAAGGGCCCAACCATAATGCTTCAAAATTTCCATGCTTACCCTTATCTTGAGCCTTGGTATTCTATACCAACACCATACTATCCACTTTAAATTTTCTAAGAGAAGGTTTCCTATCATGCAAGTGTTTAACCTACAGTTGCATCTTTTCATTTTTATTATGAGCTTCTCTTCTAGTCTCATCTAATTGTATAAGATTGTCAATTCTTTGTTTCCTATCATCACAAACATCTTCATCGTAATCTTGCATGAAATTGTACATATTTAATAAATAGTTTTGTGGTAGCCTAGCATCCAAACCATACACCAAAAAACATGGTGAATGACCAGTAGCTTTCTTCACAATAACCCTATCAGCCCACAATGCCAACTTTAGCTTTGAGTCTCAGGCCTTCTTTTTCTTTTCAATCACTCTTTTAATAATCTGCATTAAGTTCTTGTTACTGGATTTAGCCTAATCATTCCCTTGAGGATGGTAAGGGGAAGAATAATAAATTTGTATGTCATGCTTCCCAAAAAAATCATTGAACTCTTTTGACCTAAAGAACATAGCATTATCAAAAATGATCTCCTCTAAAACTCCAAATCTAATGAGAATGTTGTTCATCAGGAAGTCTATCACAAATTTACTTGTTGCCTTCTTTGTGGGGGATTGCTTTCACCCACTTTGTGAAATAGTCAGTTGCAATAAGGATCCATGAATGTCCCGCACTAGATTTCTCTGATATTTCACCAATGAAGTCTATACGCAATTATTGAAAAGGGGCCTAAACATAAATTGGCCTAAGTGGAAAACTCTTTGAGAAATTCAATTTTTTTGCAAACCTATGGCAAGCATCACAAGTCTTGAAAAACTTGTGAACATCGTTAAAAATAGTGGGCCACCAGAATCCTTCTCTCAAAATTTTATTGGAAGTTGTCTTTTCCATGTAATGGCCACCACACACTCCACTATGTAATCCTTTAAAAATCTCTAACACACCATCTAGGCTTCTTTGCCATAGTTCATTATCAATGATTATATATTTAATATCATGCAATTTTAGTGTTCTTTTTTCATTGTTGGCCATATCTATAGGGAATTGTAAAGTTTGTAAATACTGGACAATCCTTCTATACTAGCCACACATTTGCATATCATAGATAGGTGCAACATCAACAAACTCCACTTGATTTATCTTATTTGTATCCAAGTTAGTCTCTACCATTAACTTAGCTAATCCTTGTCCTCTAACTAACTTATTGATTTGAACATCATTGTTGAATTCTTGGATCTTGTTAATCCATCTGCACCTCTTTCTTGTAGTTTCTTTTTGAGTGAAGATTTCCTTCACTGTAACACTTGGTACAAAGGCTATGACTATGGCTCCCATTAAGTAGGTTTGAAATTCTTCATAGCTTTGAATAAGGCATATGCCTACTTCTTAATTGTATCATATTTGATTTTTGCAGCCTATAAAGACTTACTAAATAATGCAATGGGATGTTCAAAGCCCTCATCATTTTTTTGCAACAACACAACATCAATAGTATGGAAAGAAAAAAAAGAGAAAATATGTATTGGTTTAGAAAATTCAAGAGACTTAAAAAATGGAGCTTCTTTGATAGCTTTCTTTATAACCACCTTTTCTCCCTTCTTTAACATTTTTGAGATGGGTCTTGTAATCTCTACAAAATTCATTACAAATATTCTCAAGAAGTTGATTTGACCAAAGAATGATTGAATTCCTTTTACATTATTTGGTTGTAGAATATTTTCAATGGAAGCTACCCTCTCAAGGTTAATTTTCACTCCATCCTTGGACACAATATGCCCCAAAAAATTTCCTTCGGTAGTCCCAAAAAATTTCCTTCGGTAATCCCAAAGGCACACTTTTTTGGGTTGAGTGAAATTCCATATTATAGTGCCTTGATAAATATCTTCTCCAAGTGTATGCAATGGTCTTCATCTTTCTTGGAGTAAGCTTTCAATTCATCCTGGTAGATTTCCAAAAAAAAGTCAATAAAATCAAAAAAGGCCATGTCCATAGCCCTTTGGAAAGTAGCACCTACATTGGTTAAACCAAATGGCATCTTGATAGACACATAGGTGCCCCATGGAGTTGTGAATGAAGTCTTGTACTGCTTAGACTCCTTCACTTTTACCTAGTTGTACCTAGAAAAACCATCCATCATAGACAATAGCTCATTGCCAACCAGCTTTTGTAACATGGCCTCCATATTTGGCAATGGATAGTTATCTTTTAATGATGATATGTTCAAATTTATGAAGTTAACACATAGCATTATATATCCATTCTTCTTTCTAATTGGAACTAAATTAGACACCCATGTAGAATGCCTACTAGGATTTATGATGCCAACATCCCTTAGCTTGATCAACTCATCTTACATCTTTGGAGCTAAGGTTGGATTAATGGGTATTTGCTTCTACCTGAAAGGCTTGGCATTTTCTTTCAAAGGAATCTCATGTTGAAAAATTTCCTCTCAATATGCTTTCAAGTCATCATATGACCAAGCAAAGATATGTCTATACTTTCTCAATAAGGCAACCAACATTTCTTTGATCTTGGGTTTCATCTATTTTCCCACATATACCTTTTTAGGGGCATTTTCGGTCCCCAAATTCACTTCTTCCAGATCCTCTGGATGAGTGGGAGTTGTTTTAGCTTTTCTCTTGTCCTGATTATCAAAGATTATTTCTAATGATACAAGGCCTTTGGGGATCTTATTTGTCTTCAATTGAATAACTTCATTTCCAAAGATTGTATCCTTACCATCTATATTCTCAACAAAATCCTTGATATCAATCTCTTGACTCTTATATTCATCAACACATTTTAGAAACTTCAAAATATCTTCATCATCATTGAAGATTTTCCAATTATATACATTATTAGGGATTGATGGCCTTGCTTGTATCTCAACCTTGGAAATACCTACAAAAGTTATATCATCAGTTCTTAGTGCGATATTTGCAAGCAAGTCTGCTACTTTTTTTTGACCTCTTTTCATCCAGTCAATTCTGAAAGCATCAAATTATTCAATGGAATCCCAAAAATCATTTCTATATTGTTTCAATCTATTCATTTTGGATGCATATCTAGACCTAACCTGGGATATCACTAACTTAGAATCACCTATCACCATGATATTTTTTATCCCATTCTTTTCTTCTACCCTAAAACCTAGTAGCAATGCCTCGTACTCTGCCACATTGTTTGTGTAGATAAAAGACAAAGTGAAAGAAAACTTGTATGTGTAGATAAAAGACAAAGTGAAAGAAAACTTGTATGTGTTGCCACTAGGTGGCACTAGCAATATACCTACACCAAACCCTTCTTTATAACTTGCATCATCAAAATACATATTTCATAATCCACCCTTATCAGACAGTCTTGTAACTTCATTATCTATGGGTGTAGGGTGCCTATCACTTTCTCTTGGCACCTCTTCCACTTTAAATTCACTGGTATTAGTATCTATAAAAATAATTATATCATCCTCAAGAGCATGCTCCAACATATGTGGCACTTTTGGTTCTCCAACCACTTGTACATCCTTACCATCAATAGGAAAAGTATCTGAAGACATATCAAACTACATGATACCGCCCATTGAAGCACTCCATTTCTTAGACAACAACATTCCATAGTTGGGTGGAATATCTACCACCACTACACTCATCTTGAACTCTTTCTCTAGATAAGAAACTAGCCTATAAGGGAGCTCATTGATTACACCGGTCACAAGGACTTCCCTTGAATCCATAGCATAACATTTTCCATGGGTACTGTCAACATTTAGTCCCAATGCATCCATAATATTGGCCGAAATTATATTGTTGGATGCTCTAGAATCAATGATAAAAAAATTCAGAAGTTTCCCTCAACAATCAGTGTGAGGAAGAATGGGTCTATCTTTCCAGGATAGGCAGTCATTGAATTTCCTATAAAAATATGAGGGATTTCAATTATTACTCCCTCAACTTCTTTCTCTTTCTTTTCTTTTTCACTCACTCGAGGTAGAGTGGACACCACTAAGTCATTACAGGCTATAGTAGCACCATTGATAAGGGCTACTACCTTTTGTTTGTGTTCATCAATTCTCATCATCTCAAGCAAAGGAACAAACACTTTTACTTGACTAAGCAACTAAAACATATCAACAGGAGTGTACTTAAGAAAATCAATTAGGACCATACTTTGTTTTGTATTTCTATCCTTCTATTGATCCTTTGTTGTTTAAGCTTTGGACTTGGCATCTTTTCTTGTGGCTTCATAATTCTACTTCTATGCATTTATCTTCACAACAAGGGACTTGGGCTCTCTATCTATTTTTGGTTTATCCACTTTCTTAGCCAGATTTCATCTCCCTTACTATCTTTAGCCTTAGATACTTCCCCTTTTCCACTAGATTTTGCCCCTTACCTTTTACATTCTGCTCCTTGATAAAGAGACTAGCATGGCTACCTTGGTCTCCACCCACTACTTTGTTCCTTAGATGATGTGAACCTTTGGCTTGTGTGAGCAAATCCACTATATATTTTGCAATTTCGTCATCCGAGGGTCTCCTCAAGGATACATTATCTTTAGCTACTTCCAAGTTATATACTTCATTATCACTATCATCATATTCATCAAATATGACTTGTTGGTGATATGTACCGGAAATATGCCTTTGGTCATCTGCATCCATTTCATGAGAGTGAAGATCAAAAGAACATTCATTGTTAGCAAAATCAGAACCATCCATATCATATTTATGTGAACATCATCCTCATTAGACTGGTCACAGTCTTCAGGTACATCTTCTTCATCCTCAACTAACTATACAACCTCACATTGATGAGGAGAGTTTGGCATTTGATAAACCATCCACCAAGGGGTCTCATCATAAAAATTGGCTGAGTTCTTCTACAAAGGATCTAGAGGAACCTTTTTTTTAGCATTCTTCTAATTGTTAGGAATGGGCTTCCCATTATGCCAATTTTTGTTATATGGATGATCTTGCAACTGAGGAGGTCTCTCATTTTTATGATAGTTGTAATTTTCATTTGACAGAGCTTTCTCTTGCCTAGCAATTCTATCACTTATATTCTTCATGGTACTAGGAAAATTGTCAATCTTATCCTCAAGTGAGCCTCATTTAGTACTGAAACTTTTATCCTCTCTTTGGATTCTTGAGGATATTAACATCATCTCTTCTCCCAACCTTACTAGTTTCTCTACTGATATGATCAATATGGACAACCATCTTATAAGCCTCTCTCAATGTCTAAGGATTTTTATCTAGCAAGTGGCAGCTCATCTTTTCATCAAAGGCATTACAATAGTTCACCAGTCATGAATTTACATTTACTCTTAAATGAGGAGGTAACCAATTCATAGCCTTCTAAAATATCACATTGAAATTATCCACACCATCATTAGAACTTTTAACGATATTATTGAACAGATTTAGAAGAAACCTTGAATCAGTTTTTTCACCATATTGTTCTCTGAACAACCTCTTAAATTATTCCAAAGAACCAATACTCTCAGGAAGCATACTTATATAGCATTCTTTGGCATCCTCAGTGAGTGACTGCATGAATAAATTCATCATTACATCCTCATCTTCCACCTCAAATTCATTTGTGACATTAGAAAATGCTTTGAGGTGATCTTCACAACTTAAGGAATTGTTACTAGAGAATCTTACTAAAGCAAGCCTGAAATCTTTAGGAAATGGGTTAGGATAACTAGGACTTCTAGTGAAGCACAATTTCTGATATCTCTCAACTTGCATTGGTCTCCTAGTAGCTTGATCTTTATGATCATTTCTAGGTTCATCATCCTTTCGGTCATCATGTTGATCCTTGTCCTTTCCCTTTCTAAATTCACCATTACCACCACCTCCCATCCTCTTTCCATCACCTCCATCTCCATCTTCAAAATAGGACTTCTTATTTTTATTATTTCCTCCACCTCCACCACCCTGATCTCCACCACCACCTCCACTGATATTGTGTACCTCATACTTATTCTTTTGTGATTCACTGTCTGTATGTCTAGAGCTTGAAGCTTTGGGATCAAGTATGGAGACCTTAAGGAAAGAAATATTTCTAGCTATTTCTGCATTTGAAGCTTCCATTTTAGTTTTCTTCAACTCTTGCAGTAACTTTTCATTTTCCAACTGCAATCTCAAGATCTTAGGGTATGGAGGTGAAGTTGATGGAGTAGGATCAATCTTAACATTTTTGGTGAAAATATTGCTTGATGAAGTATTGGTACTTGTATTGATGTTGGTATTGAAGGTATTAAAGTTAGTTTTCTTAGGTGGGTTGATGGACTTTTTCCCATGATCTACATGTTGTGATTTCTTATTAGCAAAAATTGGATCTGAGGCTTTAGTGGTTGCATTAGACATGGTATAGGTATTAGCAGTAGAGGTTCCCATTTGAATGGTTACCTTAGGAGGATCAAGGATTACCTTAGCATCAAAAATAGAAGAATTTTCATAAAGTACCTTTTGCTTAGCAACTTCTTTCATTTTTTCTATTCTTTACTTTTGAGAATCTCTCTCAAGCCTCTTAGCCATAATTCTATCTTCTTTCTCTTTCAACTCCTTTGATTTTCTTTCTTCCAACTCCCTAAGCCTTTGTTCTTCATCTTTAAGCCTAAGCTCTTCCTCTTTTAAGGGTTGCATATCTTTATCTATATCTTCTTCATCTTCCAGGATATCTCTGGACTCACTTGGCTCAAGGGTAAAAAAGGTAGGGTTAGTTGGTTCTCTCTCAAGGGATTTTTGCAATTCTACATTAGCATATTCACCCCTTTGCTTAAAATTGCCACTATTATAAATAGAACCAACCCCTGGAGTCAAAGGTTCTGAAAACTTCCTATTTTTCTCCCAGAATTCTAACCTAGCTTCTTCTCTTGACACATCAATTTCATTGTCAAATACTTCCTCAAAGGGAAAACTCTTCTGATCTACCTTACACACCTCAACTTCATGTGCCTCTTCATGAACATTTCCACTATTTACTTTATTATTTAAAGTTGGATATGCATCAACATGAAGTTCAGTAGACTTACTTGATTCTTGTTTTTTCTTTACCCAGGTTTATTTTTTGTCCTTTGAAAACTCATACTCCAGCTTCTCGTGATGCTTCATATAGCTTCTAGTTTTCTTCATTGTGTCAAATCATCTTCTAGAATTCTCTCGCTCACTTTTTCTTTGGGAAATTATGTTCGCACTAGCACAAGATAATTTAGAGTCGCCGCCCAGGATACTGGGAAATATAAATTTATCACACTTTGGAGTTGCACTCACAATATTAGAGAAGACTTTGAACATAACTCGACACAAGATGGAGGAATGAACCAAACATTGAAGCATAAAACTAGACATGACTTATATGATGAAAATTTTAACCAATTTTTCTCCAAGTAGTGAAGAACAATAAGAATGAGACAATAAGGAAATTCTTTGTAATGAAACAAATATTATACTATGTCCTTTTATTCACAGAATCATATTGATGTGAAAGTTATATTTTCTAGTGAGGCATACCTATAACCAGTGAGGTTCCTTTTCCAATGAGGCATATTGTGTAGCTAGTGAGGTTTTACCAATGAGGCTCTATAATTAGTGGGATTTTATTAAGCCAGTGAGGTAATTTTTCTCGACTGGTTTTTATCCCTATGAGGGTTTTCCACTCAAAAATCATTGTGTTATGGTTTCTCATTATATTTGGTCTACTTGGTCTGCATGTTCAAATATTTAGTCTTGTGTATCTTTTAGCATTTGAGTTTATATGGTGTATTCAACTTTTATGATCTAATTATGTTATGTATGTTCAATCAAGCTTGATAGCTTTACATACATGACACTATTATTTATTTTTTAGAACCAAACTTAATCTCACCATTTACCTATGAATCTACTAGAATCCAATGATAAGCAAAGGTAAGGATTGGCCAATGAACAGGTACTATCTTGCTAGGTTATACCTCTACTCTTCAAGCTCTATGAACCTTAGGAGGGTGATCCTGACAATGTTTATACTCTTGTACAATTTTATCATAGACATTGAAACAAACAAATACATTCCTATTAAAAGAAAATAGACAAAATTCACCAAGGATTTGGCTGACCCTTTAAGTAATTGTACCTAAAGCAAGGAATTAGTAGTACTTCATACCACTATACTATAATTACAAGTGTGTCAAAAAAATTAATTAAGATTTTTGTTCTTTATCAAGCATGGGCAAGCTCACTAAAATCAAAGATAACCAAATAAATGGACTAGTGGTTTATCTATTGGGCAACAGACTCACACTTGCAATAGATTATAATATGCTAGCAATGGAAACAAGTATTTAAAGACTATTATTATAATGCTTTTCCATATACCAACTCGATATATCTAGAAGTAGAAACTGCTTAACTATCCTTGAATTTCACTTACAAATTTTTAATCTCATTTAAGCACTTATTTAGCTCTTTGAACTAAAGAAAAGATGAAATCACACATTCAACCAAAGTGACTGAAGATGAATAAATGAACGTTGATCCCTTTATTCATAATTTGAAAGACAAAATTACAAAGGAGAGAAACTAATCTTGGATATGTAATTATCATTCATACACCATTGCTATTTTAAAACCGTTAAGCCTATTATAGATTTAAATACATTCCTAAGACTCAACACTAATTTTTTTCTCTGTGCAACAACTCTTACAGCTCAAAACTTTCTTAATCATCAAAAAACCTATGTAACTAGGCGTGAATTCTCATTTATCGAAACATGAGAGCAATAAGCATTGGACCAAATTACAATTAAAGTCACATTTTAATTTAACAAACATTTCAATTTCAATTTCAAGATTCCCCCAAACGGTTATATTTGCATCATTAAAATAAGGGGAAAGTGTATAAGACAAAATTCATTTCTATTTACTGAAGAAGATACATCCACCTTCCAAAAGGAATCTTTTACTCATTGTAACAGAATCAAAATATCTTCCCCATGAGAAAAAAGTGTCCACCACGTGCATGCCCAGTCAACAAAACTATAAAGTGTGAAAAGAAACAAAAAGAGAGACAACCGACCTATCCAAGTCAACATTTGTGCCACCAATATTTATGTTAGGAGAGAACAATATTTTGTAGCACTTCAAAAAAAGCCTAATCTATACTACCTCCAAGCTATGCACTATTTCTCTCTCGTCCATTTTTCACCATGTGTGTGATCGCTCTTTCATATATAGGTTCATTTTGTGAACCTCTCCAACCATATGTTGTACTCATCTTTAGTGGGCCAATTCATATCCATCAAGGTCTGAACCTTTGCATTATGCTAAGCATAGCTTGCATCAATTAAATCTTTGGTCTCTTTAAAAAATAAATCCATTCTTATCTTAACTCTCGCCATGTTGTCAATGTGGGGATTCAACATGGAATAATCAATTACAGTTAACATCACCTTAGCCTATGACAACCAATCTCCCAACTCATGCTTCCACTTAGCAAACTCCATTAACTCGCCTTTATTATTTAGTATCTTGGGAATGCCTTGCTCCTCCATCTCCCTAAACATTCTTAATTTGTTTTGGAGTTGCATCCCTAACTTTCCATGGAAATTTTTTATTTCATTAATTTTATCAATGACTTGTAATATCTCAGGAACATTAGTAGGAGCTTCAAGATCTTCCTACATCTTAGGTATCATTTCCTTAAGTGTCCCTACTCTGGTGCTCCATTCAGTTTGAAAATCCCTCTGAACCTGCAAATATTTGATGTTTTCCTCATGGATATTCTTGTAGGTAGCCCACACATCATCAGTCCTATTGACCAATTTGGTCACTCTATACTTCAATACATCCTCAAAAATGTCATTTGACACTTTAACTGTTTCTAATTTAGCTTTCTTTGTATTCTCCCTTTTTTATTTCAATTTTTTGTTCAAATTTGGAATCCTTAATGATAGGGTTTCTCTATCTTGTGTAGACAAACTTGCGGTAGAACTTGATGGAGATGGAAGACTCCTTTGTGCAATTACAAGCACTTTATTATGCTCATCCATCAATTTTTTGTATCTATCCAATAACCTCTTATAGCTAGCCTCTATAACCTGAATAGTATCTATAGTCAACATTGTAGCATGCATCGTCAATTGTGTAGCTGCAGTAGTAGTCATTTTTGTTTCCCTCCTAAAAAGTACTGCTCCATTCTCCTTTTCCATAGATTTTATGACATCAAGCTTCCTTGTGTTTGGTGCCATAAACCAGATGGAAAGTGTATGCAGATTGGGACTAAAACCTAAGCCAAAGACCTTATTGTCAAAAACCTCCTTAGAAACAAAGGCATTAGGATCCTTCCTAATTGCATCTAGTGCAATAGTAGATGATATGTCCCTTCCAGGCAATAAGAGTGTCCCACTCCCTTTCACAAATGTTTTTTCCTCATTAGGTGACATGCTAGCAATTTCTTGTATTATTTTATCCTCCTCCTTTTCAAATTCTTCTTGTAAGGAGCGGTCAACTTTCTCTTTTACTTCTTCGATGCTTCTTTTAATGTCAGAGCCTTTGGCATGGATGAAAAATTCTCTGAATTATTTGGTCTTGACAAAAGCATCATCACACATAAACTCTGTATAGGCCTTTATTCTGACATCATCATCCTCTTCCTCATTGTATTCCCACTTTACAATCCTACTAAGGGGAACCACTATATTAAAGGAATCATCCTTATCTTTAGGGAATTCTTGATCCACCTCCTTCTCCATGGGAATTTTCTCTCTAGATTCCTCTAGAACTTTAGCCTCACCAATCTGATCACTTTTTGAATAATCCACTAATGGAGTGACCGTATGTCATTCACCTGTCTCTTTTGTTCACAGATGGATGATTGGAGTAGAGGATTGAGTCGACTGGCTCCTTAACTGAGCATCATGGTTTTCCTTGGCCACATTGGCCTTAATCTTAGCTTTCTTTACTTTCTCAAAGAAGCTCTTGTCACTGAATTCACCAAGCATTAATTTTTTCTTCACAAATTTATCCTCTACCTTGGCATAGGGGTTGACATAGAAGGGGTTTACCTTCAACATATTTTCTTCAATTTCACATATTTTCCCCCATGCATTTTTTCTTGCTATAACTTCTTTATCAGAGGATAAATTTTTAATTGCATCCTCCTAAAAGAAGAACTCATGGTACTTTCCTGACAATCATCTTTCTCTTCTTTCAGTAGAGATCACCCCTTCAGGATCACAAAACATTATGAATTTTTGTTTCAACCTATAATTATTTAAAAGAGAGGTGAACCTCTCAATACCCTCCTTTGAGGTGTAGGTGAAGTATGCAAATCCACAATCAAGGTTCACAAGGGATGCCTTCTTTATATTTTCGAAGTGTTCCTTGTGCATGACATCCAATTGCCACATTATTTCCATGAATGCTTGTCCATTTGACACATATATTGGAAACATGTGAGTTGGTATTGGGGCTCCATAAACTCTAATTATTGTGTAATTTGTATGAAGATACCAATATCCCCTATTAAATTTGCATTTAGTGTCCTCCTCATACTCCACAAGCCTCAAAATTTCCTTGACACCTTGCACAATTCTATCAACGGGCTTCAAACCCAACTATTCCATCACCAAGGACTTGAATTTTTTTCAAAACATAGTATAATCAGAATGTGGACAGTGCACATCCCAAATATGTGTTCACATTTGCATAGGTAACTCATTATCCATGTTATCTCTTTCTCTTCACTTTATATAGTTCCTCATCACCTTTTTTCTCTTCCATAGTATCAAGTGCATCAATAGAGAATAGTTTCTACATGGCAATGAAGTAGTTGCATCTTTTAATCTCATCGGGTCATCACACAAATGCTCAAAAATTTATGAAGCATAATTCCAAACCTTGTTCTAATACTTATGTTGAATATCAATTGCTAGAGTCATCAGGGCAATATCCATCTTAATGTCATACTTCTTATGAAAGACTTGGCATAATTCATAATTAGTGTTTTTGAAGTAATCTTCAAAATCAGCAAAATCAAAGGGTTCCATCTCAAGGGGGTTGAAAGGTACACCATTTTTCTTCAAATATCTCCTTCTATGTATCAGCAAGACACCCTTCCTATACCCAAATTTATTCTACTCATATTCATTGTAAATCTTGTGGAAATTGATGGAGTCAAAGGAAAATGGATTCAACTAAAAAACTTCCATTATTTGGCTCGCTAAGACTTTCAACATAGGAACAAAGTCAAGAAATATCTTTATTGTTCTATTCAGTGGATCATAGCACCTAGTCGGTTTGAAGATTAAGTCTACCTCCATAAATACATTTGGGCATACCAACTTGCTTATGTAAAAATTCCATAAGTTGTAGGTAGAGCGGTCAACATTTATCCTTTTGAAAGCATAGTAAAACAAATCCCAACCACTTTTTGCCAATGCAACATCACCAATCCCAGAGGCAAAGTCCTTAAAGTGAGATGTCAAAGCCCCTTCACTAGTTGTTCTTTTCTCCACCTTCTTAATTTCTATACCTGGGTCCTTTGGGGGTTCCTCCATAAACCTAGGATGATCCTTCTTTACAATTCTTTATTTTTTAGGATTTTCTACCACTTCAGGTTTGGGCTAGTCATTTTGGGGTTTGGATCATTTAACCCTTTTTTTAGTAGGATTTCTTTTAGTTTTAAAAGAAGATCCACTGGACTCGCTCATGTTTACTATGCGACAAAACTAGGGTTTTTCAAATAATAGGGAATCAAACCTTAAGATCTTAAAATCACAGGGCTTGAATTAAGAAACAACAATTCAAACTTTTCTACCCCAAACCCTACAAGAAATAATACCAATTCCCCTTTAAACCACAAAAATGATAGTTCTAATCACCAACCCTAACAACTTACCCAATTTCTAGACTACTCAATTCACAAATTTCCCACAAAGGCCAAGAAATTAACTTACCTAGGAAAAATAGCCGGTTGTTCTTTAGAGTTCACCTTACGAGAAGCTCTGCTTTCTTCTATTCTTCACTTAGCTAGTTCCTCCACTCACAATGACTACAATTATAAAAGAAAAACACTCAATAACTCTCATTATGACTCATAATTGGAGTGCATTTTTCATTAATGGTTGATATATTATTCGTGTGAGAAAACTAACAAGTAGCCATTATAATTTAAACCTCATTCTTCGATCTCCTTTGATTTAAAATAGAATCAATGTCTCTCCTCAACCATCACTTCATGATTTTACAACTATAGCTTAAAACAATGATGATTCTTTGAGAAATTTCCATGTAGCCATCCACTAGCTCATAGTGCATTCCAAACTTCATCGCTCATCACAGTAATGCCCTGAAGTTATGTCCAAACTTCATCAATGAGCGATGAAACCTGCTAGAGAGAATATTCTTTGGCACAACTATTGTCACTTTTCATAGAAATGTGATGAGGCTACACTTATATTTCAGTGAGAAGGACCTTCCAATGACACCACAACATAACCACAAGCCATCACATATCACCATAACTGAATTAGAATTGAGAGTACCTTTGGTCATGGGCAAAACCAGCAATAGCACCAACCTCTAACAAGTGGCAAGATCACACCACTTCATTTCAATACATTCCCATCATTCATTATAGAAACAAAAAAAAATCATGAAATAATTTTGTGATGATGCAACACAAAGGAAAGACAATGTTCATTGTGCCTCATTGAAATGGAAAAGGGAAACTAAAACATTTCAGTGATAAGTGATGCCAAAGGCATGCAACCATATTGCTCATCATGGAAACCAATTATGAATAGCAACAACCTTTGATGATATACGATGCAGAAGGGAACAATAGACCCATCGCTCATCATGGTAATGAACTTGAAAATAGAGACAACTTGAGTGATGAGTGATCACTTAAGTGACTATTATTTGTACGTGCATCAGGTTGTTTTTTAAAAGAGGGGACCTCCTAGGACAATCCACGATAAGGTTTTGAAAGACTTTATTAACATTTTCAGCAAAGGATGTAAAGGCCAAACAAGGTAAAATATCGACATTTATAAAATAAAGTAAAATCAAAGACCTAAGCACATGAAAATACTTATCGATGAGTAGAGGGAGATCCTAACCACAAGGGGTTGGTCATACATGGACCCTAATAACTCAAGTCATTTTTAACAAGATCAGGAATAGGTAATAGTAGTTCAATATAGAAATAGAACAAAAGAACAAGGGTTTAGACAAAGGAGAAAATTATCAATGTAAAACCACTCCTTACACAAAAACCCTAAACCCTAGTCACACTAGACAAAACTGATACCCAGGAAAAATGCATTTTTAGATTAGTGGAACTTGAAAATTTTTTAGGGTTCCACCAGATGCAACACATGATAGTTGAACTATTCTAAAATTTCTATTTTATATGTTCAAAGTTGTGTAAGATTCTATCAAGGTCATTTTAAATTGGTATACCACTGATTCACCCCCCTCTCAGTGGTATTGTACTCCAACACCCTTAACCTATCAACATAATCCTTAGATAGTGAATGCCATTGAAATAATTCCTCAACCTTTTTATTTACTCTTTTAGCCCTTTGAGGTGTTGAATTCTCTAAATGCACTTCAGTAGACTTCTCTTCATTAGTACCATGATGGGGAAAAGTGGGATACTTAGGATTGTTCAACAACATCTCAATCAATCCCTCAACTATTTGTTCATCAATTTTATATCCTAGAGGCTCTATCCATAGGTTCCTAGGCTCTACTTCCTCAATAATACATTCATCAGTAGATGCAAGAAAAGTTATGTCTCTTGCATACTTCTCTACTAGGAATGCATCTCTTGAATCTATCTCTCTCATATATATTGGTCTAAAAACTACAAAGAATGCAGTTAGAGAATCATTCTATGCTTTGTAATCTCTAAGGTTGTATAAATGTTCAAAAATTTGATGTGCCACTGGTCTGTGGTGATTCCATATAACATTTTTCCTTCCAAGTAGCTCTCTCAGAAAGTAAAGTAATAGACAAACTACCGAACTTCCAAACTTGAAATCATATTTATTTGTATTGGTCTCATTTATATTGTCCATAAGTTGTTACAAAAAAAATTCACATAAATCATAGTCCCTTCCATTAACCACCATGTCATATGTTGTATAAATTGTAGTTGTAGACACAGAGTTGCCTCTATTGGTAAAGTAGATTTTTTGACCAATCATGACTATATCATATCTCACACTAGGGTTTGTAATGGGCTTGGTTTTTAGTGCTCTTCCATCATATCTATCACCAGTTAGCTTCATGACCACATTGTTCTTTACTTATTTTAGCACTGGTACAGGTCCAATGTCATAGAGACCTATCATAACTTTAATCACTTCCTTGGTAGTTACTCCTACGCTTTTCCACACAAATTTGTTGTGCACCTTGCTAAGTGCCATCCTTACAAACTTAGCAAACATTTCACCACAAAATTCTAGGAATTAATTCCATACATCTAGCTTCATTCATACTAGGTTTTCATATTCTAGCTTCACCAAGGAATCACTTCCAACTAGCTCCTTAAGCCACTAATCCTTGAGTACCTGATGGCCAAATTCTTCTAGTTTTGCATGAGTGTAGGTTCTGGTATCTTCAGTGGGAAAGACATGACTTGGAATATATGAAAATGCGCCCATAGGGTCCATTTTGTAAACCTTCTAGGAAAATCATCTAAATTTTGGTTGGGATTTTTCAAAAGTATCAAATATAGTAGGAGTGGCCAATCTCCCCTTAATATGCTTGTATATTCTTATGGAAATTGCTTCAAATTCAAACCCATAGAGTACAAATAATCATAAATACCTTTTTCAAGCTTCAATAGAAACTAGGGTTTGATGATAGATACTTTGAATCACCTTCAACTTGTTTCAACTCGCCCTACTTCCTTTTGAATGTGTGTGATTCAATTTGACTTGAATTTTCATTTTATTCCTTATTTATTTTCCCTAATTTCACATTTAATGCATTCCAATTCAAAAATTTGATAAACACCTTATGAAATACACTGTAAACCCTAAAATGCTCTACAAATCTCCAAATTTGCACCTTTTCTATCAAGGTTTTTTTCAAAATCTCAGTAAGTCATTCTACATCACATATCTTCGTGTCACTACTTAAAACCTCTTATATCAAGGGTTCATTATATTTCTTTGTAACTACTCCCCCTAAATCCACTATTGGATTTAGTTTTTAGAAGAAGTATTTACACTAGCTGCAGATACAGATGTATTTGATTCATGCTTATTCTCAAATTCTTCCTTTTTCTTCCAATTTTTCTCCATTTCCTTTTTGACTTTAGTAAGATCCACCTTAGGTTTATTCCTTTGTTCTAGATCATTTTTCTTCCTAATCTTGCTTCTACATAATTTTAAAGTATGTCTTGGTTTGTTGCAAGTTTAGCACACAAAATTTCTCTGACCAAACTAATTTGTGTTTATCCTTGATCTGTACTGGTTAGATTTATGTTCAAAGGCATAACATGTATAGCAATAGCCTTGAAAATATTGAATCATTATATTAGTGTTGAATCTATTCATCATCATTATCTAACTTCTACACTCAAAAGCTCTATGTCCCATTTTATTGTAACAAAAACATTGTCCAACAAAGAATCCAGCATTCTGATTCATTCTACTTCTACACTCGGTTTCCCTATGACCAAATTTATTGCATGAAAAATAAACACCATTAAAAAGTGGGTACCTTTGAGCATTTGGTTGTCTACTGGGAGTTCTTCTATTTTTTCTTATCTGGTCCTTGACCTGTCTATTATTACCTTGAGTCTTCCCTTAATTTCCATCCTTCTTAGAGGTCTGATTTTCCTTTGAGATTTGTCCTTCTTCAAGTCCTAGACCACCTTTATCCTTAGTTGGTTTCTAAAATGCAATCAAATCATCTAGCTTTGTAGTACTTATTTTGATTTTTTCTTCATGATCCCTAACTTTCTCCAAGTCAAACCTTAGGGTTACTATTTATTGTTCAAGCTTTGTACATTCATCAATATTTCTCTAGATTTCAGCTTTCTGAAATTCTTCAATTCTTTTATTTTCTTCCACTTGCACCTTTAGCTCGGTGATGTCTTCATTTTCTTTCTTCAACTGATCACTGACTTCTCTATGCCTTTATTTGAATTTATTGATTTATTCTCTCAACTTCTTGATGCATTCATTTTCTTCTTTCAAGTTTTCCCTTAGAGTTTCTTTCTTCTATCCAGATCATCAAGAGCAACATGAAGTTCTTTAGTTGCAAAATTTTCTTATAAAAAACTTGATAGCAGTCACGGTAGGAGGGTCCTCAAAGAGAAAAATATGGGTCGTGCAGCTAGAGTAACACAACAGAAGCAACACAAAATCTAGAGGAAAATGGATATTTACACATTCTTATTATCATGAGATTCAATTACATATAGTCATCCACATTCGAGTGTACATATTTGGCTCACAGGCCTGGTTACAATATGCTCTAAATCCAATTCCATTATGTGCGAGTGAAAATCCCATAGATCAAACTCTATATACATCCTATTCTACTTCATTGATATTACCCCTTGATCTAATGATTTATTACAATTTTTATATCATATTATCTGTAGGTCAAGAAATATCTGCGTCAAACAATCTCCGATGAAGAAAAAGGTAACGTGTGCAAGAATAGGTCGGCCTCAAATATGAAATTCTTCCATGGTAGATGTGCACGATGAAGTGTGGACCTAAGTGTAAGGTCAGGGACACTCCATAGAATAAATCTAAACACACCGTGAGGATCCATAAGTCATGGGAAAGATCCGTGATTGATCCAACTAGCCGTTAGGTTTTGAACTTATTTTGGGGCCAGTGCCAAAACTATCACTCAATCTGGAAGCGATAACTTGCTGAAAAAAGATCCAGTTGATTTGAAAACTTGGAATAAGGTAATTGAACATGTCCATGATGAAACCATAGGTACATGAGATATGGTGTGCAAACATGAAGGAATACCAGATCTCCCAACTTGAACAAGAACAAGAATATAACAAGAACAAAACTAAATGAAAATATTTTTGGTTGATGCAAGATTGCCAAGAACCAAGGATACTCCTGCATCAGACATATAGGGTTAATGAAAAGTGAGTCCCTCACTTTTCTAGGGCCAAAGGGAAACCAATACGGTCTACCTTAGCCTAATAAATCCAAGAAGAATCCTCTACTAGTCTACCTTTCCACTTCACAAGATACTCTTTGTATCGTCTTCCACAAGTTTTCCTTCCATCTCTGATATCTAAAACCTCTCCTATCTCATCTAATTATTGTTTAGGAAGTTTCTCTTCCAGTTTTTCTTTAATGTCTTCACTGAATTCTACTTCATGGCATTGATGTAGATCTGCAATGTTGAATATAGGTGATATACCCATGTCATCTAGTAATTCCACTTAATATTCATTTCCTAAATCAAACTTCTTCAAAATCCTACAAGGTCCAAACTTCCTCATCTTTAGTTTATTGTAAGTACCAACTGGGAATCTTTCCTTCCTCAAATATACCATTACTTCAGCTCCAACTTCAAACTCCTTATGTCTCCTCTTTTCATCTGCTTTCTCCTTATACTTATGGTTCATGTTTTCTAAATGCTACTTCACTTGATTATGCACTGTCTTCATATGTTTTGCAAATTCTTTTGCTTCTGCACTCCTTTTATCTTCCTTACTGATTTCTTTCAATTTTGATATACTTCTAGGATGAACTCCAGTAACAACCTCAAAAGGTGTATTTCTTATACTTTTGTTCACTGAATTATTGTAGGAAAAACTCTGCTTGTGCAAGGGCTAAATCCCAACTTTCGGTCTTCTCTCCAACCAAAAATCTTAGCAAATTTCCCAAACTCCTATTCACTACCTCTATCTTTCCATCAGTCTGTGGGTGAAAAGTAGAACTAAACTTCAAATTTGTCTCCAACTTCCTCCAAAGTGTCCTCCAGAAGTAACCAACAAAATTTGTATCTCTGTCTGAAACAATACTCCTAGGTAACCCATGAAATCTAACTACTTCTCTGAAAAACAAGTCTGCTACATGTACTGCATCTGTTGTCTTCTTACAAGGTATGAAATGTGCTATCTTAGAAAAAAATTCCACCACCACAAATACATAATCATTACCTCACTATGTCTTCGGCAAACCAAGTATGAAATCCATGCTAATATCCTCCCAAGGTCTTTCTGGAACTGTCAAAGGTTTATACAGTCCAATATTCTGACTACTCCCTTTTGCAACTTGACAAACTCTACAACTCTGCACAAATTTCCTAACATCCTTGTGAATCTGTGGCTAAAAGTAATTCTCACTTACCAATGCTACTATTTTATCAATTCCAAAATGTCCTACCAATCCTCCACTATGTTTCTCTTTCACCAAGTTATCCCTCATTAAAATTTGGGGTATACACAATTGATTTCCTCGGAACAACATATCCTCCTGAATAAAATAATCCAACCATTGACTTCTATCCTTCAAAACTAGTTCTTTAAGTGCTCTCCAAGGTTCTACAAAATCTGGGTCTTCCTCATACAATTTCTTCAATTCATCAAAGCCTAATACCTCCACTTTCATCTATGTCAATAAATTCCTTCTCCTATTTAAGGCATCAACAACTCTATTTGACTTTCCACTCCTACGTTTCAAAAAAAAAGTATAACTCTACAAGAATTCCACCCATCTCATGTGTTTTTTATTTAACTTACCTTGTCTGTTCAAATATTGTAAAGCCTGACGATCCATAAAAAACACAAAATCCTTAGATAACAAGTAATTTCTCCACTTATTCAAAGCTTGAACTATGGCATAGAACTCTTGATCATACACTGAATATCTTTTCTTGCATCATTCAACCTCTCACTAAAATAAGCTACTGTTCTTCCTTCTTCACCTCACATTGCTCCAATTGCATTTCCACTTGCATCATAGTGTACTTGAAATACCTTATCAAATTCTGGTAGAGCCAACAAAGGTTGCTTAGTCACTTTCTATTTCAACAACTCAAAAATTCTATCTGCTCCAAATGTCCATTTAAGGTCCTTCCTATCTCCTCTCATTGTCTCTGTCATAGGGCTACAAATAGAACTAAAATTCCTAATGAACTTTTGGTAGAAACTATCCAATCCATGAAATTATCTTACCTCTCTGATGCTTTCAAGTGTAGGCCATTCAAAAATAGCTCTTACCTTCTCAGGATCCATCTTCAATCCATCCATTGATATCACAAACTCAAGATATACCAATTCTTCCTTCATAAAACTACACTTCTTGATGTTTATCAGCAACTATTCTTCTCTCAACCTCTGCAAAACTTTTTTTATGTGCAAAAAATTTTCTTCTCTAGTCTAACTAAAAATCCAGATGTCATCCAAATAAACAATCACAAACTTACCCAAGAATTTCTTCAATACCTCATTCATCAACCTCATGAAAGTACTCGGTGCATTTGTCAGTCCAAAAGGCATCACCAACCACTCATACAATCCTTCATTTGTCTTGAATGATGTTTTCAACTCATCTCCTTCTTTGATTCTGATATGATGATATCCACTCTTCAAATCTATCTTTGTAAAGTATTTAGCTCCACTCAAACAGTCCATAATGTCATCCATCCCAGGCAAAGGAAATATATACTTCACTATGATCTTGTTTATGGCTCTAGAGCCTGTAGACATCATCCATTCTCCATCCTTCTTAGGTGCAAGCACAACATGTACTACACAAGGACTTAAGCTTTCTCTGATCAAACCTTTTCTCAAAAATTCTTGCACTTGTATGTTCAATTCTTCATTTTATGTCGGTGTCATCCGGTGTGCTGCTTTGTTAGGAAAACTAGCTCCAGGAATCAAATCCATGCAATGACTAATACTCTTTACAGGTGGCTATCCATCAGGTACATTATTTGAAATGATAGCTTCATATTCTACCAGTAATCCCTTTATCTCCTTAGGTTGATCTTCTACATGCTTCAAGTTTTCAACCTTCTTAGGCACCAAGGCATAGCACATGTTCTCATGTCTTAGTCCATCCAGAAATTTCCTTCCATCAACCAAACAAATTATAGCATTGCAAACTCCAACTTTAGAAACATCCTCCAAGGGTAACAAAATCTGCTTCATCCCGTTAGAAATAATAGTGTAGATGTTCTTCTTTCCATCATGAATAGCCTATCTATCATAATTCCAAGGTCTTCCCAACAAGATATGGAATACATTCATAGGAATAATATCACACAAAACTTCATCATCGTAATTCCTTGTCTTTAATTTTACCAAGAATTATTCACTTACCTATATCTTATGCTCATCTTGAATCCAAGCTATCTAATAGGGCTTTGGGTGTTTCAGTCTTTCTAGCTTCAATTTGGTCACCATTTCTTTAGAAACCAGATTCTCTGAGCTTCCAATGTCACTGATTACTTTACAACATTTATCATATGCCTTGCATCTGGTCTGAACCAAATTATTTCTCTACAATGGTTCCTTCTCCAATTCACTTTGACACAATACTCTCCTATTTACCAACACTTCTTCTTCCAGGTGATTAGGTGATCCAACATGATTCTCCTCAATAAATTTTATCCTTCTATTGTTCTCAATATTTCTACTTGTCTCTCCCTATTTGCATTCAAAGGCTCTATGTCCTTCTCCACCACATTTGAAACAAGTTCCCTTGAATACTCTTTTCTCTTGTCCTCTATCATATTTTCTATATCCTCCTCTTTTGTAAGAGTTTCCATAATCTCTTCAATATGAATTATCATTCTTATTGACCTCCTTATCTTTGTTCTGATCTAGAAAATAGCCTCTTCCTCCTCTAGTAAAAATTCTTCCTCTCTAAAATCTTCCACCTCTTCCTCTTTGTCTTTGCTCATCTCTTTTGTTCAACTTTTCTTCTGCCTTTAGGGAACACGGGTATACCTCTTCCACACTCAACAAATTAATCAAACTGATATCATCTTGTATAGATGACCTCAAACCATTTACATATATGGCTACTTGCTCAATATCATCCTCTGAATGTCCAGATATGATGTTCAACTTATAGAACTCTTTAGTATACTCTGTCACACTTGATTCCTTATGTTTCAGATTCTACAACTTCTTGAACAAACTGATCTGATAGTTAGCAGGAATGAACTTTTTCTTCAGCTTATTCACCATTCAATCCCATGATCTTATCTTCTCATTTCCTTTTCTTTGTCTATCTATCTGCAAATGTTCCCACCAAAGGGATCCATGTCCTCTCAACTTTCTACAAGAAAATTTCACCTTCTTATCTTCTAGGGTACCTTCAAAATCAAATTAATTTTCCATCTCCGTTATCCAATCCAACAATTCATGTGAATCCAACTTACCATTATAATCCAGTGGATTAAAATGTGGTTTAGTGTTTACTCTAGTTAGGGCTCTTATGAAACTCTCTTCTCCCTGATCAAGTTTGGGTTTCTCTTCTCTTGCCACTTCTTCTTGTTCTTCTAATTCTTCATCACTTACATCATCA
The DNA here is from genome assembly GCA_007115665.2 of Sequoiadendron giganteum. NCBI lineage: Eukaryota > Viridiplantae > Streptophyta > Pinopsida > Cupressales > Cupressaceae > Sequoiadendron > Sequoiadendron giganteum. The sequence goes on from CM021109.1 coordinate 315,226,940, forward strand.
ACTGGTTGACCTCTTCTCTAGGTCATTTCAACTGCTTCCAATCTAGCAGCAATTCCTCTCAACATCTCTATTACAACAGGGTCTGCATTTCCACATGGTCCATTTCCTCTACCATTCCTTCTTCCTTCCATCCTTACACAAGTCTTTTGTAGCTATAGGTCAGATCCTCAGTCTGCCACCCCACAACAAATTTTCAACAAGACTGCACAAGCTCTAACGATCTCACAAGGAATGAATCTCGCTTTGATACCAATTGATGACAGTCATGGTAGGAGGGTCCTCAAAGGGAAAAATCTGGGCCATGTAGCTAGAGTAACACAACAAAAGCAACAAAAAATCTGGAGGCAAATGCAAATTTACAATCATGAGATTCAATTACATATAGTTAGCCACATCTGGGCATACAGATTTAGCTCACAGGCCTGGTTACAATATGCTCTAAATCCAGTGCCAATATGTGCGAGCAAAACTTCTACAGATAGAACTCTATATAAATCCTATTCTAATTCATTGATATTCCCCCTGATCTAATGATTCATTACAAGATTTATATCATATCCGTGGGTCAAGAAACCTTTGCATCAGCGAAAGATCATTATGATCTTTGATGAATAAAAATTTAATGTGTGCAAGAATAGGTCAGCCTCAAATTTGAAATTCTTCCAGAATAGATTCGCATGATAAATTTTTCACCTAAGTGTAAGGTTGAAGACACTCCATAGAACAAATCTAAACACACTGTGAGGATTCACAAGTCATGGGAAAGATGCATGATCTATTGAACTAGTCGTTAGGTTTTGAAGTTATTATGGGGCCAGTGCAAAAACTGTCACTCAATCCGAAAGTGATAACTTGCTGAAAAAAGATCCAATCAAGCTAAAAACTTGGAATAAGGTAATTGAACATGTCCATGATGAAACCATAGGTACGCAAGATCTGGTGCACAAACATGAAGAAATACTAGATCTCCCAACTTGAACAAGAACAAGAACAGAACTAAATGAAAATATTTTTGGTTGATGCAAGATTGCCAAGAACCAAGGATGCTCTTGCATCAAGAAAATTTTACTTTTTGTCAGCCATATTTTCAAACTTCAAGATCTTCCTTAAGTTGTTAAACTTTTCCAAAGGAACCAAGCTCTGATACCAATTATTGAACACCAAAATATTGAGAGGGGGGGTGAATCAGTATTCTACTAAATTATTTAACTACTAACCATTCAATAACTAAAATATATTTAGCTGTAATTGTAAAAAAAACATGAAAGGAATCATAACATCACATTACACATGAACACCAAAATATTTATATGGAAAACCCAAAATTGGAAAAACCACGGTGAGGATTAACTCACAATATGTTATAACCGATCATAAGATATTACAGGGTTCACTACCAAGACACACTATCCTTGAAAGGCTCACAGTATGAAATGATCATAAAAAGAAGTGTGGCTCACTTCCAAAAAGATGAACCAATGAAATACACCTTCTATGTGCCAAGTTTAGTTCCAATTAAGCTCTGGAAAAAAAAATCCTACACCGGTTTGTTGGGTCACAACAAATACATACAACTTCGCACAATATTCCACAGTCACACATTACTGCTTATTACAAATCACATATTATTTACTTTTTTAATACTCAATACACAAAGTTTCATATATATATATGTGCACTATTACATCTTCATACATCAATTAGGATGACCTAATTAGATGTACACATACTTAATTCAAATGTAGCTTGTCGGCTCAACCCAAAACTTATTTCTTCAAAACCAAAATGTGAAAAACATGAACTAAGTCAGCTCAGACTTAATAAGGATCTCATTAAATCATCCACAAAGTATACACCACTTAACTATGTTGGCCATGTTGGTTGACATATTTTTCACTTCAATTAATACTCTCTGGCCCACACAAATGACAACCTGGCCAACAGTTGAGTCACTTGCAATGATAGTTGCAAGTGCTCTCTACTTATTTTACAAGGCATAGCTACCTTTGAATGGTTTTCGATGAATAAAAAATGGGGTATGATTTTCACCAGAAAGCAGAAAAGGTGCAGTAAAACCTACCCATAACCATGATAGTAGATACGAAAAAGAGATTTTGAAGTAAAAATTAATTGCAAACAAATGACATAAAGTTCACTTATCACAGCCACGAATGATATCTAGGGAAAGCGAAAATGGTAGATTATTTTTAGAAGATGATTTAATCTAAATTCAAAGATTTTGAATTAAATACATGCTCAACCCATTGAAGTAGAATAACATTGAAGAGTAACCACAAAGAAACACAATTCATTTCAATCTAAAGAAAACATTAAGAAATTCAAAAAAATCACAATACCTTATTTATTTCTTCACTGTTGAAACATGAGTTCACAAACTCATCCTCCTGTACAACAATAGTGCATAAAAAGAAAACTACTCTATCTCCTTTTCCCCCCCTCAAAAAATTTCCCTCCTTCATTGATTCATAGGTCTATATATAGGCACATCAAAACCGTTACATTACAAAACAACAGTCTTGAAAACGACTAGAATCAAGAAAAATTCTGAAATGGAAACAATTTCAATGTAGATGTTATCATTACTTGTCACAACAAGACTTCTTGCATGCAGCTAAACCACCGAAGGTGCCAAAACTCTATACAGTTCCAACTTCATTTCCATAGCCAAATTATGAAATTTGGCTCACTCTTCTTCATTTTCTAAAACAAAAATCACCTGGTTGTATTCAACGTAGCTGGTTTTCTCCTTCCATGCCAGTGAACGCAACTCAGAAATGATGTCAAGTTTCTCTTCATTAGGCCAATTTAAATCTGGATGTGTGATGGGCACAGGTTCATCTTCCCACTCTCTGATATTGCCAGGAAGTACCATCTTGAGAAAACTCTAGAGTTGAAAATGTAGTCACCTTTCCTTGTATGCAGGCCCACTTAACATGAGTGACAGGAAGTGATAATTTATTTCCCAAGAAAAACATGCCAATCCATTACTAAATTTTGTTTCACCAACCCCTTATTTAAGAGTTGTCTTTTCAGAAGATTTAAAATATTACGTTACACCTTAAGTTGGTGTTTCAAAGCATTTGAGAAGACATTCCTTAAAGGCACCACATGTTTCATTAAATGAACTGACACTTTGAAAGTCGTGCATCCTGCTTGGGTCTCCCCATCGCTGAGAATTAGAACTTCGTAACCACGTGTTGGGAGTTCTAAAGTTTTAAGAACTTCTGATAGGTCGATTGCATGGGACATCATTGGATAAGACTTGGAATTACAAGAGCTTAGGATAAGTTGGGCAGTCGGGAAGTTTCAAAACTTATGAACCCCGCTAAAAGGTTAGGGAATTTGGCATGTCCACGAAATTCTTGAAACCTGCTTATTAAAGAGGAAAAAGAGATTTAATTTTGATGAAAAATTGATGGGTAACATTGGCTCTGATTGGGGATTTGTATTTTTTAGAAAATGCAGAGAACTCCAGAATCATTGGGGAAAACTAGTTCAATTCCATTGGGTATGAAGTCAAGAGAGATAGTGGGGAACACAAGGAGCCAGAGAAAACCAAAAACAAGGCAAAAAAAGGAAAGGAAAATACACTACAAGCACACAAAAAACTCCTACTATGTACATGGTCGTAAAGACCCTACATCAAAGGATGGTTGTTATTGCTCAAGTAAAGTCATTAACAGGTTGAGAAAAATATGACCCACTGCAAAAAAGAAGTGTGCTTTTGTGAAGCACTTGCAAACCCAACAACAACACGTAGTCCCAATGGTGATTTACCATATACATGTAGTCCTTGTGTATAATCTCATAGCCGAAAATCCATTTTTCATCATATATCTTTGTGGCCATACCTCCACAATCTATTTCACATAAATCAGACCAATATTCTTGAAATAAATCACATTGTATTCCTTGGTTTGAGTAAGATTTCACTTGACCCAAATCATTGCTAATAGTATTATCAAACACCAAATCATAACTTACTGAAGAATTTTTATCATTTTCTTCACCTACCAATTTAGGAAGCTTGTCTTCTTTGAGCATTGATTTGACATTCACATTTCCACCAGTTGGAGAACCATAGGTAGTTCCATTTTCAAGGAAAATCCCACCAAGAGAAGCTATTAAGTATTGATTCAAAATGCCAACACTGTGCCCATTCTCCATTTGTTTACAATGATTAATAATATCATATTTAATATCCAAGCAACGCCTCTTTCTTTGCAACATGATTTCAAAATAATCATTTTTAGAACTATTCTCAAAAATATATTTTCCTGGCTCATTTTTGTCAGGAGAAGAAAATAAGTTTTCATCAGCTGATTGAGGATCATATAATTCAAAAAGGGGATTATTTCTAACCTTTGATTCTTCACAAAATTCTATCAGCAAGTATAGTGCATTGAATCTGCCCCAAGTAGTCTTATTTTCAGGGTCTTCCCAATTTTTCCCTATTCTTATTGCCACTTTGACATTCTTTTTACATGCAACATTAACTATGACTTCATTTGAAGATACAAGAGGAGCATCAGAAGTCAAACATGCTTCCTTCAACTTCTCACCTGAAACAAAATCTGTACATGCTGCTAATTGTGACCCTTGGGCATTATATTCTAAAAGCATAGGATCAAATTTGATAGGAATTGTTTCTTTTCCTTTTGTACAGACAAAATATTCAATTAGAAAGAAAGTGGGTTGAGAATATAAATTATTTATGCCTTTAGCTGATTCAATCAAACTATTTTCTAATGCATGTGTTTCTTTTTCTAATGTTTCCTTTCCCTCAACCTTTTTATCTAGAGATTCTAAAGATGGTATATTCATACCTCTTTTAATGTCACCAGAGTCACGAGTGAATGTATTCACATCAAATTCTATAATATGGCTATATTCTCCCACAATACCACATCGAAAGTCATTTTCTGAACCTTTTAGGAACCAATTTGGAATAAATATATTTTTATGTTCATTTGGTCGTGTCTCTTCTTTATGGGAATTGAATGATTGTTCACTTGGTCCGGTTTGCATGTATGTTAGAAAAGATTCCCTTTTCTTATCTCTAGCATGATGAAAACTTATTTCTTGTTGTTGATTCTGGATCCAAGGTACTCATGTCTCCACCAATGTTGGCATAGAATTTTGTTCCCCAAGAACCGAGAAATTGTAAGATATCGGTTCCTTTGATTCTTTTGTTGGAGCTTGATAAGCCCTTTGTTCAAAATGTCTTAGTTGATAATATCTCTGATGCAGATTTTTTTAACATCCATGCCAATTTGTAATATTTTTGATTTGGCTTCCTTGCTTGGCCTTGAACCATTTTTTTGAAATCTTTAGATAAACAAAGTCGCCAACCCTCTTTTTTGGGAAGGCACCATTTTATGTCTGAAACAAGAAAGGTACTGATCCTTTCAAAATTCCCCAATCGAGTCACCAAAATTTTTTTGGTTGATAGATTTGTCACTTCAATTAATACTCTATGGCCCACACAAATGACAACTTGACCAATAGTTGAGTCACTTGCAACGATAGTTGCAAGTGCTCTCTGCTTATTTTACAAGGCACAACTACCTTCGAATGGTTTGCAATGAATAAAAAATGGGGTATGCTTTTCACCAAAAATTAGAAAAGGTGCACTGACACCCACCCATGACCATGATAGTAGATGCGAAAAAGAGATTTCAGAGTAAAAATGAATTACAGACAAATGACACAAATTTCATGTATCATAGCCACGAATGATATCTAGGGAAAGCGAAAATTGTATATTCTTTTCAAAAGATGATTTAATCTAAATTAAAAGCTTTAGAATTAAATACATTCTCAACCCATTGAAGGAGAATAACATTGAAGAGTAACCACAAAGAAACACAGTTCATTGCAATCTAAAGAAAACATTAAGAAATTCAAAAAATTCATAATATCTTCTTTATTTCTTCACTGTCGAAACATGAGTTCATAAACTCATCTTCTTGTACAAAAATAGTGAATGAAAATAAAACTAATCCATCTCCTTTCCCCCCCTCAAAAAAAATTCCTCCTTCATTAATTCATAGGTCTATATATAGGCACATCAAAACCATTACATTACAAAACAACGATCTTAAAAACGACCGAAATCAAGAAAAATTCTGAAACATAAATAATTTCAGAGTAGGCATTATCATTACGTGTCACAAAAATACTTCTTGCATGCAGCTAAACAACCAAAGGTTCCAAAACTCTATATAGTTCCAACTGCATTTCCATAACCAAAATTATGAAATTCGGCTCGCTCTTCTTATTTTTCTAAAACAAAAATCACCCAGTTGTATTCGGCGTAGCTGGTTTTCTCCTTCTATGCCAGCGAATGCAGCTTAGAAATGATCTCAAGTTTCTTTTCATCAAGCCAATTTAAATTTGGTTGTATGATGGGCATAGGTTCATCTTCCCACTCTCGGATATTGCCAGGAAGTACCATCTTGAGAAAACTCTGGATTTGAAAATGTCATCATCTTTCCTCATATGCAGGCTCACTTAACGTTAGCGGTAGGAAGTGATCATTTATTTTCCAATAAAAATGTACCAATCTACTAATAAATCTATTTCACCAACCCCTTACTTAAGATTTGTCTTTTTAGAATATTTAAAATATTAAATTACACCTTAAGTTGGCATTTCAAAGTGTTTGAGAAGACATTCCTTAAAGGCACCACATGATTCATTAAATGAACTGACACTTTGAAAGTCATGCATCCCCCTTGGGTCTCCCCGTCGCTAAGAATTATAACTTCATAACCACCTGTCAGGAGTTCTAAAGTTTTAAGAACTTCTAATAGGCCAACTACATGGGACATCATTGAATAAGACTTGGAATTGCAAGACCTTCGGATAAGTCAGGCAGTCGGGAAGTTTTGAAACTTACGAACCTCGCAACAAGGTTAGGGAATTTGGCATGGCCGTAAAATTATTGAAACTCGCTTATTAAAGAGGAAAAAGAGATTTAATTTTGATGATAAATTGACGGGTAACAGGCCAGAATAAGATTCATACCATTTTTCATGAATACTGAGAAAAATACTATAAGCCGCACTTCTATCAATTATATCTTCCATCTCTTCCAACCAAAATCATTGAAAACTTGTCCATAGATGCAATTAGTAGTCCTTAAAAAAATATAAAAATCTCATGGAATGATCTTCCACTGTAAGTAGTTCTGGACCAAATTACCAAATCAAAATAGTAGAAACACATTTTTGTCGAATAGGCAGAACCTGTCACCAACCAAATGTTGGTATCAATGACAACACATCAAAGGGATTCTTCTTCATTCTTCCAACAATTATAAGTAGAGGAGCTAATATAATTATGTTTTCAATGTTGGAGCAGCTAAGATCTACTTGTAAACTCAAAAAATCCACAAACAAGAATATGCAAGATGAGAAAACACCATAAGAATGAAATATAAAAATGTACAAAAGAGCCTTACTTATAAAGGAAATGATGAGGAGATGAGAAGGTAGGTGTGAAAATTGGACTACCCCTCCAAGAATGAAACATATGAAGGAATCTATGGACAAGTGTTGGGTTGGTGAGTCCACATGAGGTGAGATAGAAGGTGAAATGTCTCCCAAGTGATCTTAAGAGTAGTTTGAATAGGACCATCTTAGATAGGCTAGAAGCTAACTATTTTGATGATGACTATTTTCACACTAATACAACCTCTTAAGTGAAAATAAGGGAGAAAGGTAAACATTGAAAATAAAATTTCTAAAAATAAGGCCTGATAAGGTACTCATGCACAATAATGATCTCTCATAAAAAGAGAAAAGGAGAAAACCTAATGGGAACAAAACTCCTCTCTACAAGAGATAAGGAGAGGGATAATACCTTCTGGAAAGATGTTCCATGAAGATGGGAACAAGATGATGAAGATCTATTGAAGCATGTTGAAGCTATAACCTCTACCAAATATTAACTAGTGTCTATTGGAATCAACAAACCTTGAAAGAATGTAGATCAAAATAAGAGATACAAAATATTGCATGATTGAACTTATAGTACACTACTCAACCATGAATACATAGACACAAATATAATCACACTCTATGAAGTTGAAGATGCATATAGTACTATGATCAAGGAGCATAAAATAAATAATGTATGAGTGACCTATAATACACTACTAAAATGTGCATGGTTCTCTATATAAGTACTATAATCTTATAAAGTATGATCAACTAAAATATTCACCCTCATAGGAGAGATAAAAAGAGAAGGTTTATGTGACCCTTGAGAAATTAGAAGGTTTCTCCACTAGTCCACTAAAACTAAGGAAGCATTATCATAAAATTGTGATAATACCCCCTTAATTCTAACAAGGAAGAAGTATAGGAAAATCAACTAAAATTACACACAAAAGTGTACACATGAGTGTAGAAGAAACATTAGGCCCAAAATGATGTATATGCAACTGAAAAGGGCATGCAAAATTCTAAGGAACACAAACCAGAGGCGATAATCACTAGTATTTGTTATTGTGATGGAAAAAAATAAGGAACTACACAACCCCCATTACACTTTATAATTGAGTGCATATTGTGACCAGTGACTTAGTATAGGTTATCTACACCTGATCCATATGAATTCGAGGTATATTTAATCCACTAAGCATCAATCCCAATAAGATCATTCGATGAAAACAAAGATGAAGAAGCCATTAATCTAACATGCTAAAAACATGAAAGCTTGACAAACATCTACTCTTAGACATTCAAACTTATCCTATTGTGGGAGTGGTGTCACATTGATGTGGAATGGTGAACCTTTCCCAATCCCTTGGATAATGAGCTTGTTTCAATCAGTTTTATTGAAGAAAAATGATGAAACCAATGATAGATATATGTGAAACATGATGAAAGATGATTTAACATGATAAAAGATAAGATGATTGATGTAAGTGTATGCAAAGCTATTCTAAATGTATGGAAGATTTGAAATATTAAAACCTTAGTTTCAAAATATAGTAAATGGATGCAACTAAGTTACCATGGAAGCCATTAACGGATGCTTTCAGCTATTATGATCAATACTTTAAACTAAAAAAAAGATAAATATGGATGAAAATGAGAGTGATTTTAACAACATAATTTTACTATTAAAAGATGGATCCCTATTCAATACAGGAAATCTCTATTTATAGAATAGGTAAAATGAAACTAATGGTCAAGATTGAAAGAATCAATCAATGGTCAAAAATGGAAAGAAGATGGAGGAACGGATCATGGATTCCCATCAAGGATTGAGGATGTAATATGATATTTAATCAAGGGCTTACATTCATCCAAACAAACACACTTTCAAAACTTGCACAAGAATCTTTGTTGAAAGTTTGTTACCAAAAGGTATATTCCTTTTTTCAAATGAGTGCAAAGGGAAAGAATATTCAATGAGAATATTCCCTTTTGAAGGAAATTAGCATTTAGTTAATTAAAACCAAATTTTAATGTGCAAAGGGTAAGGAATATTCTATGAGAATATTTCCTTTTTGGAGGAATGTGCAAAGGAAGAATATTCTCAAGGGAATATTTGCTTGCAAGTGGGAGGATTAGATTTAATTAGTAATTTGATAATTAAAACCAAGTTTCAATTATGCAAATTAGGAGAATTTAGGATATTCATTAAATAATTATCTTATTTAATGAAAAAGGGTCAAAATGAAATTTAATTAAATAATTAAGATTATTTAATTTAAATGAGAGGATTTAAGGTGTTAAAATTGAATATTTTCATTTATCCAATTTAATATATCATATTTGAATAATTTTATCAGATTTTCATTAAGGAAAATAAACCCAAAATTAATTTTCAATCTTTTCAAAAAACAGTGAAATTAGGTACCACAAAAGTAATCCAAATTAATCCAAAACTCAGAAAAATTTCTACATTCAAATAGAGGATTCTACAGAAATTTTGGCAGCATAACATCCTACAATATTGATGTTTTTGGATAGTCTATAGATCTTCCCTTTTACAAATCAAATCGACACCCAAAATGGGGTTCAAAATGCACACCAAACTCTACCAAACTGCTATAAAACACTTCTGAACTCACACACAAGACAAAAAATGACCCAATACAAATTATAAATGTATTTATAATAGTAAGATTTCTTAATTACAGCAGAAAATAAACTGTAATAGAAAACCTCTAGTTGATCATACCAAAAACTCACAAAAACCCTCCAAAACAACACACAAAAGCACAACAAATTTCTTTGTTCAGCACAAAAGAAAACTTTATGTGAGCTTGCACCTAGAAGAGCCTCAAAATCCCATCCTTAGCCTTCCTGGAAACCTTCAAACTCTCTTTATTCAGTCTCCTTCTCCATAGGTTTGATAACCTCTGAAAAATAGCAAAACAATGAGCAAAAATCAAGTCAAGGAATGAGAAAAAATGGTACCAAACCCTCTAAATAACATGCATAACCAAAACTCACGACCAAGAGGGAAGAATATTTGTTTTTTTCAAGAATATAACTTCCCATCCACTTATCTTCGACCTCCAATATTTCCTAGTTATCATTTTCCACTTGCCCATATTGTCAAAGTTGCCAAATACCACTTAACATTCCAAAATGTGCTTTTTGATTTCCCACTCCAAATTTTGCCTCCAAAACATTTCAAATGTCATTTATTAATTCAAAATTAAATCTAATTTTATTATTTAACCACAAAGGAAATATCTTTCAGTTTATCTGCAAGTCTTGGTTTACTATTTCTGGATAATCGGGCTTACTATAAATAGTAAGTGTTATTTTTGGAAAGGGGACATGACAAGTCCTCCCTCCCAAATAATGATTACCCTAAAGCAATAGATATTTGGATGGTTAATAAATTTTGGCCCTTCCCAAGTTGCATCTTCCATAGGCAAACCTTTCCATTTGATCAAATGTTTTGTTATGCTTCTATTTCTTAACTTATTCTCTCTTGTTTCTAACACCTCTTCTGGAATTAAAATAAACATTCCTTAATCATCTAAAGGTGGTAGGTCAGATTAAAATATTGGCATATGGCTTCTAGCATTGTCATTTATGGCAACCTAAGTCATTGATCTAATGCGCACTTTAGTAGTTGTTCATATCGGGAGACAGAGTGAAGAATAGGGCATCCGACTGAAGTTGAATCTATTTGCATTACCAATTTATCAGTTTGAGTTGTGGATCTTAGTGAAGGCCATTGAACATATGGAATATCTTACTCTCGATTTTTGTGTTGTTGCATCAATTGGTGTACAAGTTAGGAGATCTGGTTTATTGATTTTCTATTTAATAGTGCAGAGAGCGTACTTGGTGAATATAATATGATTGTAGATATTCGAGGAGAAATTGTTTAATTACTTTTGTGTTCTAACATGTTGATTTGGGTCATCACTATACTATGGCTGACTTTGGATTATGCACATTGAAAATAATTTATGGATTTAGCCGACGGTTGGAAAATATTTTATGTTTTATTAAAGCCGACATATGGTTGATTAAATCTCTTGTTGCAGATATATATAAGTGATCGATTATATCATTTTGATATAGATGTGAAGTGTGTTGGTATGCGATGCAAATTTTAGAAGGATAATAGAGCGATTTCACCTACGCATAAATGATTTGTGATGTGAATTGAAGCATAGCAGAGCAGAAGAGTAGAATCAAACAGAAGGTCAAGAAATTGACTAATGTGCTTAACCAAAACTATTCTCAGGAATTTACAGATGCTAATTCATAGTTCACAACCTTTTTTGTATTTTGACACCGATTGTAAGGCATTGAGCCTTTCTATTTTTGAGCAGTGAGCTCTAGGAAGTGAGCCTGAATGCATGTGTATTATATTTTGTAAAACACTTATATTTGAGTGCTCAAATTATGGATTGACCTCCACCGTGGTTTTTCCCCCTAATAGGGTTTCCACGTAAAAATCCTTGTGTTATGGTTTTGTGGATGACTGATTTATGTGTTTGCATCTCTCTTTTAGTTCAATGTTGTAAGTGGTTTAAAGATCAGATTAATAAAATAAAATTTTGTAGAACACTGATTCACCCCCACTCTCAGTGTTCCCTGATTCCAACAATTGGTATCAGAGCCTAGTACCTCGGAAGGAGTTTAGAAGCTTTAGGTGGATCTTGGAATGTAATGGACTCTAGTAGTCTTCAACAAAAGCTTGTGGTGGCACTTGATGATCTTGATCAGTCCAAAGTAGAAGTCCAGTAATTGAAAGCAAATCTTAAGGATGCTAAGAAATTCATTCAGACATTGAAGGATTAGATTGTTAAATCCAGGGAAAAGAGGAAGGATCTATGTGATCATATTAAGAAAAAAGAGAGAAAAAGCATGGATGATGTTCACCTAAATAAAACCTTGAAGGAAATAATTGAAGAATGTGAAAATCTTGCCAGAGACAATGCTACCCTAAAACATGGGATGGAATCTATGGTGATGAAGCTAACTAAGGAGATTGAAGAGAGAAAGAAGAATGAGGAGAATCTTGTTCAGTCCTTAAAATAAATATTTGATGAATGCAAAAGAATCAATGGAGAATTCATTTAGTTGGAAATGGAACTGCAACAATCCAAAAATAATGAAGAAGAACTTGAAAGACAGATTTCTTATTCTCAGGGATGAACTTGCCACTAAAAATGAATACAAGGAGAAGTTCAAGATCAACTCAGTTAAGATTGATGAACTAATTCAAGGTCAGAAGAATGGAAATGACAAGCGAGGTCTTGGATATGAGAAAGGAGAAAGTTCCAGATCTGGACAGAGGAATTTCAAGCAAGGAAATCAGAAGAACAAAGAAAAAAGGCATCCAGTAAGACAACCTAATTCTCAAAAGTTTAATGGATATTGTTTTGCTTGCAATAAATTTGGTCATATGGCTGCTCAATGTAGAAGTAAAATTAAATCGAGTGATCCATCATTCCTCGGTTAGTGTTTCAATTACAATAAATTTGGTCATAAGTCAATTGAATGTAGAAATATGTCAAACAACTCTGTCAGTAGAAGGAATGTTAAATGTTATATCTGTGGAAAATTTGGGCATATTGCTAACCAGTTCAGATCAAGAAGAAATCAATGGAATGACTAGTTTGGACAAGGAAATGTTGTGTGTTACAATTGCAACAAATTCGGTCACATTGCAAGATTCTGCAAAAACAAAAATATGGATAGAAGGGGTCTGGTATACAAAGGCAGAAATGCGTAGAAAGATGATAAAGGAAAAGGGAAGGTGAATACAGATGCAATAATAGATCAGATGAATAATACATGGGTGAAGAAAAGTCCCTCTATTGCAGGAAATGAGTCAGCACCAGAACCTGCTTCTAGTAATTCCTTTGGGAATTTATTTCAGGCCATTGGCCTAGGGGGAGTTTTTCAAGAAAAAACATTTTCCCCCTTGTCGATAGTTGGTATCGAGACATGGATGAGTGTAGTGATTGCATTGATAATTCAAATATTTTTTTGAAACAGTTGGAGAGAGTATTTATGTAGAGTTGAAGGTTCGTAGAAGAGTTATCTATCATAGTGTATGGAAACAGGGTATCTGGATGAGTTAGGGCAAAAGAATTTAATATAATAAAATGTTAGGTGTGAGAGTTATAAAATAAAGTTCAAACCCTCATTTGCCACTTTATATCAAAGAAAATAAGGAGAGTGCTTTGAAACAGAATTTTTGAAAGCATGAAGATAATTCGACAATGAAACCCTAATTCACCAGGTACTTCAATTATATTGAGAAATTTTCACTTAATCTGGTGTGTGTTGTGTATGGAAGGAAAAATGGAAAAAATCAAAGGAATGATAAACTTAGATGAGTATAGTAGTGAGAAGATTAGAGCCATAAGAATCATGTTGTCACCTGATGGATTGAAATGGCTGAAAGAAGCTAAACACAAAAGCTTGGATATTTGGAGTGAATTCCCCCATTTTGAGAATGTGGAAATTGTTAAGTTTATTCTGAATAGATTGAATGATGATACTCTAATTCTAGATAAACCCTACCATATCTCAAAAGAAGTGATCGGAACTATAACTAGATTATGCAAAGTTGGGGATATACCAAGAAAGAAGTCAATCCAGAATAAAGAAGTTGAAACCCTAACTGGAGTTATTGGAGATCAAAGAGCATTGATCATATCAACAATTAAAGACTCGGTGACAAGATAAATTGTGCATGGAGTATCCTACAAAATCATTTTCAGAAACAGAGAAGATGCAACTTCGGCAGGTGGTATTTACATTTCGCACAAGATGATAATGGAAGATCAGGATTTTGACCTTTGTGGATTACTGAAAGATCAATTAATAGAGAACGTGCAATTGAAAAAGATGATAGATTACCCTTTCAGGTTTGGTACTTTGGTTATATGTCTTATGATGTACTTTCTAAATTGCTTACCAATGAACAACAATGTAATGTGGAAAGAGAGTGAACCGGTTTGCAAACAAATTTACATTACTCTAATAGTTTGGAAAACTATAATCATGCATATGAAAGTTTCTTTAAAGGTTTTCTAGGAAAGTTTGGCTCAATTGGTATTTGCCTTCCAATAAGGGTACTTGAAACTGGTTCCTCCTTTGGTGAGATGGAGAAGAAGAAGAAAATAGCTAAAGAAATTGTTGTATGTACTCCAACATGTAATACTCCAAGAGTTGAAGGGAAAGGAAAAGAACACGTGATTGTAGATATGCCAGATGAGGAATCCGATAAGGAAACTGAAGACACCCAAGGAAAAGAGTTGGAAATAGTCGAACCAAAACAAGGAAAGGCAATGACAGAATAAAGTAAAGAAGAAGGTGACTTAACCAAAGAAGATCTACTATAGATTATTCATGAAGAAGATGGAATGCAGAAAATCACAAACATATGGTCTATCAAACCTTCATATGAGAAGGATATGATTTTGAACATACTAAGTGCTCATCTTGTACACAACCATATTAAATTAGAGAGTTTGAAGAATATATTTCCAGAAGAGATGATTGAAAGCATCAAGGAAATCATGGACTCTAAGTCTCAAAGTAAGGAAGAAGAAGAAATAATTCTACACTTGAAGAAGCAGTACAGATTATCACTCACCAAGCTAAAAAGGCACATGAATCAGTTAAGGCAATGCATAAACTCAGTAGACAACATCTACAACTATTGTCTTCATTAGCCTCATGCAATCATTAGGTACAAAGAAAATTTGGAACAAATTGAAATTGAACTAAACATTATTGGACAAAACTTTAACATGTTCCTTTTGATGTTGGTTGCTAGTCTTTTTTGTTATCTTTTATTTGCAGCCTTTCTCATTTGGGATTGTCTTTTGGTCAATCTTTTCTTGGTTTGTAAACTTTGTGGTTTCGGGTCCTTGTAAAACCCATTTTTTCCTCTTTCAAAAACTTTAACATGTTCCAAGATCAAGATGGTGCAATCAAGAAAAGGATTCAAGAATTATAGATAGAGCATACAAATGTTCAAAACACTAGAAACGGGATTGTTGACACCTTTTGGAAAGTGAAGGATATAATAGAATGCAAACTGGAACAGTTGATTGAAATACTGAGGAAAGGAGAGATATTGGAAGAAGCCATCACTATTCTAGAATCCCTCATCAAGATTATCAACCAGACATCTGAAAACAACAGCATGATCATAATCACAGGGAATGCAATAGAAACATGGCAGAATTTTCTTCCGAAGATGAAGGAAAAATACAAAATAATCTTCTAACTCAAGTAGCGGATGTATGTCTTCAAATTTTGAACAAATTTTTTGAGTAAGTAATTTTTTGTTACACTTCAAAAGGAATTACTATAGGGAAAAAAAAGTGTTTTTTCATTGATGTCAAAGGGGGAGAGAGAGCAATGAAAAATGCCTTATCAAATTTAGGGGGAGCTGTGTCAATTATAACCTTTTGAAGTATTGAAGGATTGCAGTATGTTGGTTCCGACACTTAGTCATTTTTCACTAAGTGTTGCCATCAATTCCAAAGGGGGAGATTCTTGGCATATGGCTTATGGTGTTGTCATTGATGGAAACCTAAGTCATTGATCTAGTGCGCACTTCATTATTTGTTCATACCGAAAGACAAAGTGAAGAATAGGGTATTTGACTGAAGTTGAATATATTTGCATTACCAATTTATGAGTTCAAGTTGTGGATCTTAGGGAAGGTGATTAGACATATGGAATATCTTACTCTCGAGTTTTGTGTCATTACATCAATTGGTGTATGAGTTAGGAGATCCGATTTATTGATTTTTTGTTTAATAGTGCAGAGATCCGACTTGGTGAATATAATATGATTGTGGATATTCGAGGAGAAATTGTTTAAGTAATTTTTTGTTCTAACATGTTGATTTGGGTCATCACTATGCTATGGCTGACTTTGGATGATGTGCATTGAAAATAATTTGTGGACTTAGTCGACAGTTGCAAAACATTTTATGTTTTATTAAAGCCAACATATGGTTGATTAAATCTCTTGTTGCGGATATATATAAGTGATCGATTATATCATTTTTATATAGATGTGAAGCGTGTTGGTATGTGATGTGAAGTTCAAAAGGATAATAGAGTTATTTCACCTGCACATAAATGATTTGTGATGTGAGTTGAAGCAGAGGAGAGAAGAAGAGAAAAATTAGACAGAAGGTCAAGAAATCAACTAATGTGCTTAACTGGAACTATTCTCAGGAATTTGAAGATACTAATTCATATTTCACAACCTCTATTGTCTTTTGACACTAATTGTAAGGTATTGAGTCTTTCTATTTTTGAGCTCAGTGAGCCTAAATGCATGTGCATTCTCTTTTGTAAAACACTTATATTTGAGTACTCAAATTATGGATTGACCTCCACCGTGGTTTTTACCCCTAATAGGGTTTCCACATAAAAATCCTTGTGTTATGGTGTTGTGGATGATTGATTTATGTTTTTAAATCTCTCTTTCAGTTCAATGTTGTAAGTGGTTTAAAGACCAGATTAATGAAGTTAAATTTTGTAGAACACTGATTCACCCCCCCTCTTAGTGTTTCCTAATTCCAACAGAAACTGCTACTTGTTCTCCCACAACCCTCTTAAGACAAAAAAAATGGAAAATATTATGTATTTTTCTATTTGGTGGAAGCTCCAATGCATATTCTACCTCCCCTACTTTTCTTGTGATCCAGTAGGGTCCATAAAACCTTGGCTTGAGTTTCTCTGCTCCATTTCTCTTCAAAGAGCTCTGCTTATATGGTTGCAATCTAATAAAAACCAATTCCCCAACCTCAAAAAGTATCTTTGTTCTCTTCTTATCTGCATACATCTTCTGTTGATTTTTAGCTTGATGCAAATTGTCTTTGAGTGACCTTAAACCCTCTTGGCTTTGTTTTGACACAATCACTTGCTGCAGGGACTTTACTACCTGAAAATAATAGATCAACAAAAGAAAGTGAGTCATAACCATAGAGAGCTGAAAATGAATTCATACCAATAGACATATGATGGGAGGTATTATAACAATACTCCCCTAGATGCAACCATTTTACCCAAGCACTTTGTTGATTTGAAACATAGTTCCTCAAGTATCCTTCTATCCATTTGTTAACTATTTTTATTTGCCCAATTTTTAAGGATGATAACTTGAGCTAGGTGTGAGCTATGCACATGTCAAATGAAAAGGTTCCTTCCAAAAATAACTAAGGAACCTACTGTCTCTATCACTAACAATATTCTTGGGTAAGCCATGTAATCTAAAAATCTCCTTGAAAAAAAACTCTGCTACTTGGGGTGCCTTAAAATCAGATGTGATAGGAAAGAAATGTGCATATTTGGTCAATCTGTCTACCACAACATATATGAAATCTTTACCTTGATCCTTTGGGAACCCAGTGACAAAGTCCATGGAGATTCTTTCCCACTTTTGCTCAAGAATTGGAAGTGGTTGTAATAATCCTGCTGGAAAAATATGCTCACTCTTGTTCTGTTGGCAAGCCATACACTCTCTGATATGTTTAAGGACATCCTCTTTCATCCCTTTCCAAGAAAATATCTCTTGGATCTGCCTATATGTTTTGAAATATCCTTGATGACCAGCCAAGGGTGCATCATGAAAGGCTCTTAATATCTTCTCTTTAGCTTTAGATACTGGTACCAAAAAATTTTGTTCTTGTAGTAGATCATATCATCAATAACTATGTACCTATCATCCTCCACTAACTCATCCAATAAATTAGAGGAAAAAGAGTCCTTAGCATATTTTGAAATTATGGAGACTTTCCAATCAATAGAAATAGAAGATAGAGAACATAGAGTAGGCTTCCTAGAAAGAGCATCAACAACTACATTTTTCTTCCCTTTCATGTATTCAATCTCAAAATCATAAGATTGCAATTTACTTACCCATTTTTGTTGGTGGTCATTCAAATCCATTTGGTTCAAAAATAACTTGATACTATTATGATCTATTTTAACTACAAACTTTCCACATACCAAATATTGCCTAAACTTATCAAGAGCATGTGTAATTGCTAGCATATCTCTATCATAAATGGAATACCCTCTTTCTAGTTGGTTCAATTTTTTTCTCAAAATCTATTGGATGCCCATTTTGAGTTAGGACAGACCCTATACCTTCTCTAGATGCATCACATTCAACAAAAAAAGGTAAATAAAAATTAGGAATTTCAAGCACTAGGCATGAGCTCATTAGATCTTTGAACTTGTCAAATATTTTTTGTGCTTCTTTTGTCCAAGAAAAATATCCTTTCTTAGTTAAATCGGTCAAATGGGAAGCAAGCTGAGAGAAACCTTTGACAAATCTTCTTTAATAACTAGACAAATCGAAGAACCCTCCTAATTGAGAAAGATTGGTTGGTGGTGGCCAATCCAATATTGCCTGAATCTTTTGTTGGGCAACCTGCACTAACTTAAAACTTATGACATGCCCCAAGTATAAAATCTCACTCAAACAAAACTCACATTTGGACAACTTAGCATAGAAGGATTGCTGCTCCAAAATTCCCAAAATTGTATCTAGATGTTCTAGGTTATCTTTCCACGTTTTACTGTAAATCAAAATATCATTAAAGAACACCAATACAAATTTTCTGAGATGTTTACTGAATACCTTATTCATGCAAGATTGGAATGTTTCTAGAGCATTGGTGAGACCAAATGGCATGATAAGAAATTCAAAGTTCCCATAGTGACATCGGAAAGTAGTCTTTTCCACATCTTCCTTCCTCATGCGAATTTGGTGATACCTCGATCTCAAATCAATTTTATAGAAGTACATAGCACCATGTAACTCATCAATGAGTCCATCTATTCTAGGTATGGGATGTCCATTCTTGACGGTCTTCTTGTTCAAGGCTCCATAGTCTATCTATGTAGACCTAGATGGCTCCCAACTACACCAAGAGACTTAGATCTTCCACATGGTCATAAGAGGCATCTAACAAGATTAAGATGCTTTTACAAATCCACCTTATTCCAAACACCCTCCTAAAGGCTTCTACCCCTCAAATCACAACACTTGGACTTATCTTTTGGAGAATTTCGTACAAAGGCCTGACAAACACCTTCAAGGGCTCACAACACAATCCCACACAACATCCCAACAGACTTCACAAGGTTTCCTTAACACAAGATTGAAATCCATATGACTACCCCAATTTTTAGGACACTAAAAAGCCCACTTTTACAAAGGAGACTTCTCCTAAACACCAGTTAACCACTCAAACTCTCTTGACATGGTTAAATTAAGCTTCAAAACATCAAATTCCAACATTTATTCTCAGACACCTGACCTCCAGGCCCCTGATCCATGAAACCCTCCATTCTCATGAAAATACCAAGGGTTTATTGTAAATCATGACTCCCCACTTCTCAGACCCAACCAAAGCATAAAACACCTTTAATTTACCCTACACAAGGTTAAAAAACACTCACAAATATAGTACCAATAAGAAATCATCAAAACCCTTCACTTAGCCACCAATTTCACAAGGAAAAATGTCATTTCCAGCCTTAGGCTTCACCTCCAAGCCATCAAAACACTTTATTTGATCTCTAAAACCCTATAGACACCTAACCTAGCATGACACAAGCCATTCCTCCAAGAAACAAGTCACCACATTAGGAGGAATGGCTTCAACATCAAATAAACCCCAAAATCAGACCTTGTTAGTCTGTACACAGGCAGTTACAAGAAAATCAGTAAAATCTCACACAAACCTTAATGTTAGACCTTCAGACTTGAATAATTTGAAATATAATTCATACTATTATAATCTACAATGAATTTCAAAGCATTAGAACCTCGTGCAAGCCTGTACAAATACATAAAACTTCATAAACATAGAGATTCTTCAGAAATGTCATTGCATTTTAATGGGAAAACTTCAATACATACTTCAACAACCTCTATCTGAGCCTTTTGAGGCCTTTAAATACATTTACAAATTATAAACAAATTTCCCAACATACATAACTGACTTTTGAAATGCTTACCCCTTCATATTCCCTCAAATTTGCATTTTGACAACTTTTTACTTGACAACATTACATATATTTTTTGCAATTTTTCCGTCCTAGGAAGTCATGGCCACCAAAATCACTCTAATGACTTCATTTCAACCTGATTACACCTTTAAGACCTTACTCTTTCATATCCCTTTACAAATTATTTAATTTTCCTCCAAAGGCTACAAAATCAACCTTGACAACTTTTGACACAAGAATGCTTTCCTTTGCAATTTTTGACATCTAAACCCATTTGACTCAAAAACCAACTCACCTACATGGTGAATGTTCTTTCAAGACCTTTATTAACAAAAAATAAATCTTCAAATACCCCCTAGACTCATCCTATCAACTCCTTGTCACATTTTACCAAATCAAATTAGGCATTAAGGGAGCAGGTGTTCCTACACCATCTATGCACATTTTCATTGTGTCATCTTTCTTCTTCATAAGTACCACTGAGGAAGAAAATGGACTAGAGCTAGGCCTTATGAAACCCATGTTAAGGAGTTCCTTTATGGTATTCTCAATCTCTTCCTTATAACCCATTGTATGATAGTATGGAGTAGTTATAACAGGTTTGGCATGTTATTCCAACTCAATAACATGTTCAAATCCCCTATCCGAAGGTAATCCCAGAGGAAAATCATTGAAAAATAAACTATTCTTATCAATAATTTTTTGAATTTCAAAATGGAAATTACCTTATTTCTTGGAGGGGCTCATGGAGTGAATTATGACTCTTACTGCCCATGCTACTTGTCCCCTCCAGAAAGTCCTCTCCATTCTCTTCACAGTTACCACCCTAGGTGCTCCATTCAACAAGCTTCTTTGTTGCAAGTATGGATGTGTTTTTTGGTGTTTTCATTAATGTTATTGATTTCAACACAAATTTGTGTATTTGCCAAGTGCTTTTGAGAAAATCTAAGAAATAATGAAAGCGAGATTAAAAGTGTGTTCTGTGTGTGCTCTGGTATTGTGGTCTGCATTTCTTCTGTGTTGATCCTATACCTATGCGGATCTGTAGGTGTGTTCATAAGATTTAATGAATCATATATATTGAGTTTCATCTTTTGGTTTGATGAAGAGAAGAAGATATGTTCACCGGTGTGTGAACTGGTTTGCCAGAACTATTTGTTTGTCGATTGGGAGAAATGTTTTAGCTCTACAGTCTTCTGATATTTGGTTCCAGATCTTACGGATCTAGGAGATGACTATTTTTTATGGTTTCTATGTTCTAACAAAATTTATTGTGGTTTGGCACTTTGGAAGACCTGCTCTAGACCTTTTTTGTTTTACTGGCTGGTCTGGTTGGACTGGTAAAGATATTTTTTAAAACAAATTTTGTTGTAACTGTTGTGGATGTATCTGAGATGTTCTTAGAGATGGTAAAATGACTGGTGAAATGTATTGAGTGATCCAAATGTGTTTATCTTGTTTGAGATTCATGTACTTCAAAGATCATTGGTGTCTTCATTAGGTTTGGTTGACATAGTATCTACATGTTACATTTGGTTTTTGCATCGACTTGAGGAAGCATGTGCAAGCTTCAAGATGTTATTTGGGTCCTCGATTAAATATGTAACTGGTCCTCTCTCACTCTTATCCACTATGGAAATGTTGAGTAGCCGACCTAGTTTGAATTTGTAAATGAAATTGTATAGCCGACCTTAGAGAATGTTCCTAAGGTTGAAGATGGTATAAAAGCAAGTGAAGTTGTAGCGAATTCATAGCCATCCATCCATGAATTGAACAAGTGAGTGAAGTGTGTGAACAAGTGTGAAAAGAAAAGAGTGCAAGAGAAAATTAAGGAAAAAATACTTTAAGGTGTTAGATTGCTTAAAGAAGTGAGCTAAAGGCATCTAGAATCTTCTGATCTGGTTGTGAATGTGTGGAACCCTAGTGGTGGATCTTCATTTATATTCTTTTGTTTTTCTGTAGGCAGTGAGCCTCCCTTTGGATAGTGAGTCCTTCTCAAGGTAGTGAGCCCTTAATCTAGGTAGTGAGCCTTTGTATTTGGGAAGTGAGCCCTCTAGCAGTCAACCTTTGTATTTGGGCAGTGAGCCCTCTGGTAGTGAGCCTTTGTATCTAGGCAGTGATCCCTCTCGCAGTGAGCCTTTGTATCTGGTATTGCATTACTACTATATTGTGAGTTAATCCTCACTATGGTTTTTCCCTCATTGGGTTTTCCATGTAAATTTGGAGTGTTTGATGTTGTGCTTCTTTTATTTGCATTTCATGTTCACACTTAATAATAGATTGAAGATAAAGTAGAATTGACTAAATTTAAAATTAAAGGATTTGATACAACTGATTCACACACCCCCTCTCAGTTGTCTTATGAATTTCAAAAATTGGTATTAGAGCTATGGTTCCTTGGTGAAAAGCTTAATCACTTGAGGTGGATCAGATGGTGCACAAGTTACAACTTCCTATGTTTGATGGAGCTGATTATAGTGACTGGAAAGAGTAGATGAGAATTTATCTAATTTCACTCAGTTTCAACACTTGGAAAGCTATGGAGACAAAGTATGTGATACTAGCAGTCAGTCCTTCCTCTACTAATGAAGTTGTAGCTTATGAAGAAAATGAAAGAGAAAGGTTTGCTATTTTTCAGTGCTTTATCTAAAACTGAAAGAACAAAATTTATTTCTGTGCCTATTGCTCATGAAGTATGGACAAAGTTGAAATATATTTATGAAGGGAATGACAGAGTAAATTTTTCAAGGAAACTAACTGCTAAAAGAATATTTGAGAATCTAAGAATGGAAGATAGAGAAGACATTGCAAGATATTATAGAAGAGTTGAAACTATAGCAACTGAAATCAAGAATCAAGGTGGTACCATGTCAGATGAAGATATAATTGAAAACATCTTGATGACCTTACTAGAAAATTACAATGACAAAGTATCTGCACTGGAAGAATGATATGATCCGAAGAAATTTATTAAGGAGCATCTATTTGGTGTCCTAACTACATTTGAAATGAGAAAATTTGCAAGAGATAAGGAGAAGATTGAAATAACCTTTAAAGCCATGAAGATAGAAGATGATGATGATGATGATGATGATGATTATGATGATGATGCAGAAGATTTGGAAGCAAATTTTATAAGGAGATTGAAGAAAGGTACTGGTAAATACAAAGGTAAGTTTTCTTTTTAAGTGTTTCAGTTGTGGAAATATTAGTCATTATACATCAAGATGTCCTAATAGAACTACACAAAAGAAGAATAAGGATAATAACAATAATTACAAGGATAAAAAGGATAGGAAGTTCAAGAAGTTGTATTATGTTAAGGAAGATGCAGGATTTTTTGATGATGAATCTGACCTTGAGGAAGATAAAGATGAATTTTTGTTTCTAGCCTTGGAAAATAAAGTTGTACCTACTAACCATGGAATATGTGCAAGAGAACCTACTTTGGAGAGTAAGAAGGATGACTCAAAAGGTACTCTGGTAACTGCTTTTCATGCCAGACAAGATGACGACTTTTGGGTGATTGACAATGGATGTTCAAATCATATGACCAGAGATAAGAGTAAGTTTACTAAACTTATGAAGTATTATGGAGGAATAGTTATGTTTCAAGATGATTCTAGTACTAAGATTGTTGGAAAAGGAAAAATTAGCTTTGATGGAAAACATAATACTAATGATGTCTATTATGTAAAGGGTTTAAGGTATAATCTCTTAAGTGTTGGAGAAATGTTCAGCAAAGGTTTTAAGCTTGTTTTTCAGGATAACACTTGTGAGATCAGAAAAGGATCTGGAACTGTGGTTGCAACTAGAAAAAGAAATCATGGAAATATCTATCACCTTAAAAGTGGAGATGGTTTGTGTTTTTTCTCTCAAATTAGTGAGAGTTGGCTTTGGCACCAAAGGATGGGACATGTGAATTTTAACAATCTAGTTAGGGTCAGTTATAGAGAAGTTGTTAGAGATATTCCTAGAATCATAAAGCCTTCAAATTCAATCTACAGAAGTTGTCAAATGGGAAAAATGACAAGAAAACGGTTTTAAAGAAAAGGATCAATCATCTACCGGAATACTAGAATTAATTCATATAGACCTCTGTGGTCCTACAAGAACAGGAAGCCTGAATGGTAACATGTACTTTATGCTTTTGATTGATGATTACTCTATAATGACATGGGTTACATTTCTTAGAGAAAAGGCTCAAGCTCTTGATAGATTCAAAGTGTTTAAGGAAAAAGTAGAAAATGAGGCAAACTTGAGAATAAAATGTTTACGATTTGATAGAGGTGGAGAGTTTACATCCAGTGAGTTCAATGCATTCTGTGAAGAGCATGGCATAAAAAGACATTATTTCTGCTCCTAGAACCCCACAATAGAATGGAGTTGTAGAGAGAAAGAACCAGACTATGCAAGATGTCGCTAAAAATATGATAAAAGAAGCAAATGTTCTTGATGTATATTGGAGAGAAGCAATTCACTCTACTGTTTGCATTCTTAACAAAGTTCAAGTCAGAGGTAACAGCACTAAGACCCCTTATGAATTATGGACTGGTAAGACTCCTACTGTAAAATACTTTAAGGTATTTGGAAGTAGATGTTACATTAGAAGAGATGAATAAAATCTTGGAAAGTTTTATGCTAGATGTGATGAGGGAATTTTCCTTGGATATTCAAGTAACAACAAGGCTTACAGATGTTTTAATAAGAGGTTGAGGAAAATAATTGAAAGTACTAATGTAAAGGTTGATGAAGCTATGTATAGACCATTCGAAATAACTATAGTTGAACCTGATGAACCAATCTATGTACAAATACAAGAAGAAGAAAAGGAAGAGAAATAACAAAGTGATGAGCAGGATGAAACTTCAGAACCTGCACCTAAGACTCCTAGATATGTTCATAAAAATCATCCGGAGGAACAGATAATTGGAGAAAAAAGTGAAGGAGTGAAGACAAGAAGGAAAATGGTTGAGGTAAATTTGTGTCTACTCTCTAAGATAGAACCTAAGACTGTGAATGAAGCATGTGATGATGAAATTTGGGTTAGAGCAATGAAAGAGGAACTACAACAGATAGAGAAGAATGAGACATGGGAACTAGTCCCTAGACCTACAAACAAGAATGTAATTGGTTCTAAATGGGTAGTCAAAAACAAGTTGAATGAAGATGGTGAAATGGTAAGGAATAAAGCAAGACTTGTATGTAAAGGATATTGACAGGTTGAAGGAATAGATTTTGAAGAAAATTTTACACTTGTAGCAAGAATGGAAGCCATTCGAATGTTCTTGGAATTCTCAACTCATAAAGTCTTCAAAGTATATCAGATGGATGTCAAATCTGAATTTTTGAATGGAGAATTCGAAGAACTGTATATGGAGAAACCGGAAGGTTTTCAACTATCAGACAAACCAGACATGGTTTATAAAATAAATAAGGCACTATATGGACTAAAGCAAGCTCCCAGAACTTGGTATGCACGATTAGATAAATAATTGACAAAGTAAGGATTTAGTAAAGGGTCTGCAAATAGCAATATTTACTTCAAAGTTGAGAAAGACAAGATTTTTTATAGTTGTGGTGTATTTTGGTGACATCATCTTTGGTGAAAATGAAGGTATGTGTAAAAAATTTGCAGAAGAGATGCAAAAAGAATTTGAAATGTCTATGATTGGTGAACTGAATTTCTTCCTTGGACTTCAAGTAAATCAAACTGACAAAGGGATATTCATCTCATAATCTAAGTATGTTAAGGAATTGTTAAAGAATTTTGGAATGAATGACTCTAAATCGGTATGTACCCCTATGGTAACTGGATGCAAGCTAAGTAAGGATTATGAATCTGCTAAAGTTGATCAGAGCATGTATAGATCCATGATTGGGGGACTGTTATATCTTACTGCTACTAGACCAAAAATTATGTATGCAATATTTTTAGTTGCAAGATTTGAAGAAAAAATAAAGGAAGCACATGTTATAGCTATGAAGAGGATATTCAGATATCTTAAAGGAACTCCAGACTATGGATTATGGTATTCGAAGAAAAATGATTTCACTCTGAATTCCTATGTTGATGAAGACTAGGTTCGTTGTGTAGATGATTGGAAGAGTACAAGTGGTGGTGCATTCTTTCTTGGAGGAAGATTAGTTTCATGGTTGAGCAAGAAATGGGATTCAGCTTCTTTATCCACTGCAGAAGCATAATATATTGTAGCAACATCTTGTTGTACACAAGTACTATGGATGAAGCAAACTTTGATGGGCATAAGTGTGGTGAGTGATGAACCTAATTCTATCTACTATGATAATACAAGTGCTATAAACATTTCAAAGAATCCAGTGATGCATTCTAGAACAAAGAATATATCTATCAAGTATCACTTCTTGAGGGATAAGGTATTGAGGAATGAAGTTAGACTTGAATATGTACCTACCAAAGAACAAGTTTTTGACATATTCACTAAGGCCCTTCCAAAGGATACTTTTGATTATCTCAGAGGGAAGTTAGGGGTTACTACCCCTCCTTCTTTAAAGTAAGTGCACATAGAGGTGCATCATTCTAGTGGATTCATAGACCTTTTATTTTGGACTGATGATTGTGGTCTACTCCTCAAGGGGAGTAGTGAAGTGCATTGTTGTAGTATGTGATGTGAGTGTACTCCTTAGGGGGAGTGAATGGACCTTTATATGGTGATAATTTCCTTATTGATGTCAAAGGGGGAGAGAGAATCATGTGAAAATTTTATGCTTGGAAAGTTTTTGCTTTTGAAAATCATGTAGGATGTGGGAGAGAGAATCATGTGAAAATTTTATGCTTCGCAGGTTGTCACTTCTAAAAATCATGTATGTTCTCTTTGATGGTTTTTCAAATCACGTGTTTCCATAAATGACAAAGGGGGAGATTGTTGCAAGTATGGATGTGTTTGGTGGTGTTTTCATTAATGTTTTCATTGATGTCAACATAGATTTATGTATTTTCTAAGTGCTTTTGAGAAAATTTGAGAAATAATGAAAGCAGGATTAAAAGTGTGTTCCATGTGTGCTATGGTATTATGGTGTACATTTATTCTATGTTGATCCTATGCTTATGTAGATCTGTAGGTGTTCTCATAAGCTTTAATGAATCATATATATTGAGTTTCAGCTTCTGGTTTGATGAAGGGAAGAAGATATGTTTATCAGTGTGTGAACTCGTTTTCCAGAACTATTTGTTTGTTGATTGGGAGCAATGTGTTGGATCCACAGTCTTCTGATATGTGGATTCATATCTTGCAGATCTGGGAGATGACTATTTTTGATGGTTTTTATGTTTTGACAAAATTTCTTGTGGTTTGGTGCTTCGGAAGACCTTCTCCAAAGCTTTTATTTTTTACTGGCTGGTCCGGTTGGACTAGTAAAGACTTTTCTTTAAACAAAGTTGGTTGTAACTATTGCAGATGTATCTGAGATGTTCTCAAAGATGGTAAAATGACTGGTGAAATTTATTGCATGACCCACATGTGTTTATCTTGTTGAAGATGTGTGTACTTCAAAGATTATTCGTTTCTTCATTAGGTTTGGCCGACCTAGTGTCTACTCATTACATTTGGTTTTTGCATCGACTTAAGGAAGCATGTGCAAGCTTCAAGATGTTATTTGGGTTCTAGATTAAATATGTAATTGGTCCTCTCTCATTATTATCCACTGTGGGAATGTTGAGTAGCCGACCTAGTTTGAATTTGTAAATGAAATTATATATCCGACCTTGGATAATTTTCCTAAGGTTGAAGATGGTATAAAGGCAAGTTAAGTTGTAGCGAATTCATATCCATCCATCCATGAATCGAACAAGTTAGTGAAGTGTGTAAACAAGTGCGAAAAGTAGAGAGTGGAAGAGAAAAGTAAGGCAACATTACTTTAAGGCGTTAGATTCCTAAAAGCAGTGAGTTAATGGCATCTACAATATTCTAATTTGGTTGTGAATGTGTGGAACCCTAGTGGTGGATCTTCATTTGTATTCTTTTGTTTTTCTATAGGCAGTGAGCCTCCCTTTAGACAGTGAGTCTGTCTCAAGGTAGTGAACCCTCTAGCAGTGAGCCTTTGTATTTGGGTAGTGAGCCCTTTGGCAGTGAGCCTTTGTATCTAGTATTGCATTACTACTATATTTTGAGCTAATCCTCACTGTGGTTTTTCTCTCATTGGGTTTTCCATGTAAATCTAGTGTCTCTGGTGTTGTGCTTCTGTTATTTGCATTTCATGTTCACACTTAATAAAATATTGAAGATAAAGTGGAATTGACTAAGTTTAAAAGTAAAATATTTGATACAACTGATTTACCCCCCTCTCACTTGTATTGTGCATTTCAACACTCTCAACAAGACTTCTTTCCCATTGGACTAGAACTTGATTTCCATTATTTGATGATTCATGTTATAGCCTCCAATAGAGTGCAACCACTGAACACCTAATACAATATATATTTCTCCAATTTCAAACACATACAAGTCATCACATAGCTCACAATCCCCTAGATTCATCTTGAGTTGTTTCACCACTTGTGTGCAAGGCATAGTGAAACCATCAGCTACAGTAACATTGAGTCCTTCAAAAATTTCTGCCTTGAGTCCTCTCTTCATGAAAAATCCCTCATCTATGAAGTTGTGAGTTTCCCCACTATCAAGAAGAATTTTAATCCTCTGTCCTACTAGTACCCCTCAAATTTGAAAGGGATGATACCTTGGAGCTCCTAATAATGCTGCCAAAGTGCCCTCCTTGCTGATTTATTTTTATTTCTCTTCTTCTTATTCCTCCTGAGTGTCATGAAATTCCTCATTCCCATCTGAATTAGATTTTGAAACAACCTCAATAGAGTGCACTTGACCTTTCCCCAAACACCTATGTCTTGGGATCCATGGTTCTTTGCAATTAAAGAAAATATTTTTCCTTCGAAGCTCACTTCTAGTTTCTTCATCTATCTTCTTATTTGATGCATTTGACACATTCTTTGGTGGTAGAGGTGGGAATGTTTTTTTCTAAAAATTCCCCTTGTGTTGCCAAAAATTAGGAGGCTTTTGATTAGTCACTAGTTTCTTAGGCATGGAAGTTTCAAGGCACTTTAAAAAAAAAATTAATAACTTCCTGCAAAGTTGAGGGTGAAAAATCCTTAACCAAACCCTTGACTAGATCTTCAAGACCCTCAAGAAAAGGATAAATAATCCTTTTTTCAGACATGTCAGGTACCATAACAACCACTTTCTGAAATTATTCTACATACACATTAATAGATTTAGTTTGCCTCAACTTTGACAATTCCTTAAAATAATCTTCCTCATCCTTGAGTTCAAATCTATCTATCAATATTTCACTAAAGTCATCAAAAGTACTTACCTGATCATGACCTTGATTAATCTTACCATGATACCACTAGTCATAAGTTACTTCTTCCAAGTGTAGATTCACAAACTGAACTGCATCTTTCTTGTAGAAGTTGTGAAATCCAACTTCATAGACCCCGAAGATCACCTGCATGCAAATAACCTATCACAGAAGAAGACATTGGAGACAAAAAACAAGGGTGCTCTGAAAGCTGAAAATGTATTAATCAGAGAGTGTAAAATAATACAATGATCAATCCTTATGAAAGGAGATTGTGCAACCCTAATAGGTAGACATTTAATAATTAATATAATTAATAAATGTCACATTATGCAAACTAAAGTGAAATCTTAAGAGAGGAATAAAGGTAATTTAATTCACATAATTAAGTTAAAAACTTTACTCTAACACCCCCCTTAAGATGAGCAAGAGTGCAGCTACAAAAATGTGCAAGAAATCAAAGGTAACTACAATGCATGAAAGCAAACAAGGGTCCTAACAACTAGGCCTGATCAGGTACCCATTTATAAAAGCAATGCAAACTAAATGAAACGGGGTAAAGGAGAAAACCCAGTGGAAACAAAACTCCTCCCCAAAATAGAATGCAAAGAAAGAATGCAATGCACTAATGAAAGAAGGATAAGACTTGATTACATGATACCCCCCATAGACAGATTCTATCATATAAGTACATGTACAATGGTCTCCATAGGAGAGATAGAAAGAGAGAAGAAGGCCCCCACAATGAAGAAACTCTTGTCACAATGGTAGATGCCTGATGTAGAATCCAAAAGGAGATCCTGAAGCGATAAATGATATTCCTCCCCTTGGGAAGAAATGGATCCAAAGGACGATGTCGAAGAAACCCTATGAAGAGTGATGAACCAATCTGTCTCAAGATGTGTGCCATGCTTGGATGCTGAAGAATTTCTTTGTCTGAATTGAAACAAATGATGTCAAATCCAAATTGATGTGGAGAATCCTGAAATGCACTGATAATGGTGGGCGTACAGTAATAACCTGACTGTCAAGGTAGAGGAGATGAATGTCCTCAAAATAATCCTCCAAATCTACAATATAGGACTCAATAAACAAGAAGGATATGTCTGCAAGATAAGAGTCCAAAGTAGCTATGTCTAGAAGGAGAATGATACTCTGTTGCACTGAATCAGGAACAACAAAAGATGTTGATGAAGTCTCAGTCTGAAGAGTAGGAACTATGAGACAAGCCTCTGATCCATCGGAACATGTAAGGGTGTCTAAATAGTCAAGCTCCTCTAAAGTATCATGATCAAAGTGTGTATTCTCTCTCCAAGCAATGGGTAAGAGACAATCTGAAGCAGGATCCTCTGGGAATGGAGATAGATTGGGGTCTCCATAGATCTCCCAAAGACGTGTCCAAAGTGGGTGAGGACAATCAATGTCCGATATAGCCAACACAGTGTCATGATCAACACTAGACAATATAAGTCCTACTATGTGATTTCTAATGATATCCCATGCTAATTTTCCCTCTGAAGTGGCTGGTTCAGGTATGAGATCATACAAATAAGGCAAAATATTAAGTCACCTACAATGTGTAAGTATGTCATTTGCCCATGACTCATAATTACCCCGTTCCAGAATAACAATTGAAGGGTGAGTAGAAAAACCCATGATAACTCTTCAAATGAAAAAAAATTGAGAAATCTGACCTTACTGCATTTAGATCAAATTAATATAACCCATCCCACGCAAACAGAACCCATGTAGGTGCTAGAACATCCAAGTAATTGAGCAAAGTGTAAAAACACACAAATCTGAATAAAATTTACCTGGTAAATTTTCTAATGAAATAAACTATAGATATAGAAAGAGCACTGCAACACCTTTCCAACGCCTATTCGTTTGCTCAAAACGGAGTTTGAATGCAAAAGATACGCCCACAAAAGTGAAAAACACAAGTTATGAATTTGACTGCCAATCAAGACTGAAAAATGGAAAAATCAGAAGAAATAACTAGCACCACTAGAATGGCACCAGAACCAGCTTTCCAGCGATATCTCGTTTTCACAAAATGGAGATCATATGCAAAAAATATGCTCGATTCCGTGAAAACAGCTCCAAAAAAGGTTTGATTGTTAAGCCTAGCGGTTAGGCTAACCACTAGCATTGACCGCTAGCATTAACCACTAGCGGTTAACCACTAGTGGTTGACTAATAGTGGCGCCCATTAACTCTGTGATTTTCTTAAAAAAATTCTCGGATTGCATGTCGTACCAGGCCGTACGACCCAGAAATGAAATTTTTTTGCGTCCCGGAGTCACTGTGTCCGATTTCAACAATTTGACAATCGATTTAGAGGTCTGTTTGGACTCAAAAAGCTCCAAAATTGTAGGTACGCTCTGGATCAGGAACCCTAAAAAAAATTCAAACCCTCGCAGATCTGACGCCGTGAAGCCAAATTTGATGAAACAAAGGTCAATCTTGATTGAATCAAACATTCCAAACACAATGGTGAGGTCCAAATTGACTCAAAATTCACCAAATGAAAGAGGTATGCCCTGGATAAAAAAAGCAAGCCCCAAACCCTCGAAGCTCCAAAAATCCTTCAAAACATGAACAAGAAGGAGCAGCTCTGGAGCTCTGATACCATGTAGAAGTTGTGAAATCCAACTTCACAGACCCCGAAGATCACCTGCATGCAAATAACCTATCACAGAAGAAGACATTGGAGACAAAAAACAAGGGTGCTCTGAAAGCTGAAATGTATTAATCAGAGAGTGTAAAATAATACAATGATCAATCCTTATTAAAGGAGATTGTGCAACCCTAAAAGAAACCCTAATAGGTAGACATTTAATAATTAATATAATTATTAAATATCACATTATGCAAACTAAAGTGAAATCTAAAGAGAGGAATAAAGGTAACTTAATTCACATAATTAAGTTAAAACCTTTACTCTAACATTTCTCCCTCATGGGATTAAGTATGAAAAAAGTCTGTAATTTTTGTAGCCATGCCCTAGCAGAAATTTTACTTGTTCCATCAAAGGTAGGGGTTGAAAGTTTACTCATTTTAATCTTGAGCTCCTCCCCACTAGTGTCATGTTCTCACCTATACTCTTTCTTTGGTAGCAAAGTATTCATCATGTCCATGTATTCTCTGAAAGTCACTAAACCCCTAAAGTCATCATCCAAGCTATTGTAAGTGGCCCTCATTGCAACCAGGTTTTCTGTAACTTCTTCCATAGGATTAGGGGGTGTATTTGATACAAGTGTCTCATCTATAGGAAAAATATACTCTTTATTGATTTAGAGGATGGTTTTGAATTCTTTGGTTCTTCTGAAGTGCTTTCTTTTTCATGAGTAGACACTGCTCCTTGAAGTTTTTCTGTCAATAACCACAGGGCCTCTCTAGTATCTGCTAGACTATATACAGTTTGTTTTTTATTGTGTTGGAGGTCTTGTAGAAATTTTCTATTTATTTCACCAGTGTCATCCATTCTTATTTCTTCTTGGGATTTTGTGGTTTTATTTTCAACCAAAGAGTTATTTAAAACCTCTTTATTTTTCTCCCTTTGTAGATACCTTTTTTCCCGCTCACTCGGTTGTATACAAAATTTATTATAAACCCTCAGGCTAGCAATATCACAGATTTGATACCACTGAAATATCCCCTTACTATTTTTTATATCAAATTTGAATAATTTTATCAGATTTTCATTAAGGAAAACAAACCTAGAATTAATTTGCAATCTTTTGAAAAAACGGTGAAATCGGGTACAACAACAAGTACTCCAAATTAATCCAAAACTCATAGAAACTTTGTTGCATTCAAATAGAGGATTCTATAGAAATTTTGGCAGCATAAAATCTTGAAAAATTGATGTTTTTAGATATTCTACATATCTGCCCTTTTACAAATCAAATCGGCACCCAAAACGGGGCTCAAAATGCACACCAAACTCAACCAAACTACTATAAAACACTTTTGAACTCACACCCAAGACCAAAAACGACCCAATAAAATTTATGAATGTATTTATAACAGTAAAATTTCTACATTATAGTAGTAAAAAAACTGTAATAGAATACCTCTAGCTAATCATACCAAAACCCCTGCAAAACAACACACCAAAGCACAACAAATTTCTCTGTTCAACACAAAGGAAAACTTTGTGTGATCTTGCACCTAGAAGAGCCTCAAACTCCCATCCTTATCATTCCTAGAAACCTTCAAACTCCCATTATTCATTCTCCTTCTCCATAGGTTTGACAACCTCTGAAGAATAGCAAAACAATGAGCAAAAATCAAGTCGAGGAATGAGCAAAAATGGTACCAAACCCTCTAAATAACATGCATAACCAAAAATCATGACCAAGAGGGAAGAATATTTTATTTTTTCAAGAATATAACTTCCCATCCACTTGTATTCCACCTCCAATATTTCTCGGTTATCATTTGACACTTGCCCATATTGTCAAAGTTGCCAAATACCACTTAACATTCCAAAATGTGCTTTCTAATTTCCCACTCAAAATTTTGCCTTCAAAACATTTCAAATGTCATTTATTAATTCAACATTAAATCTAATTTTATTATTTAACCAAAAAAGAAATCTCTTTCAGTTTATCCACAAGTCTTGGTTTACTATTTATGGATAATCGAGCTTACTATAAATAGTAAGTGTTATTTTTGGAAAGGGGACATGACATTAATAGATGAAAATGATGCAATTAATTAAATAGCTAGGCTAATTTAATAAATTAAGTGAAAAGAGGATGGGTTTTAGGATGAAATGGTGTTAGTATATCAAATTTGAGTGCATGATGTCATTCAGGATATGTTTAAGTGTCTACATTTTGCCCCTATTTGAAGTGAGGTATTTGTTGTACGTTGGTTCAAAGATTGATGCTAATTTTGATGTTGATGATGATGTAGAAATAGATATCGATGATCTCTTTGAGATGTTAATAGCCAAGATAAATTTGATTGATCTAATTTATTGGTTGATAACATTTTTGAGGATTCACAAAAATGCAAGGATAATGTTGAATAACATGAGGATTGGTACGGAAAGATATTTCCCAATGATAGTTGATTTGATAAATTGATCAAGATTTGCTAGCAAGGCTAGGAACACAATTTGTTAGATGATTTGATATCTATATGATTGAAATATGGTTGGTTTCCCCCTCGAGAGATCAATCAAAGAATAAAGTGTTCCAATCAAGCTCACAATAGGTGAAAATCAGACTTATGCTTGAGATGCTTGAGATTTCAAGTTGCTTTTGAATCAAAGAGCTGCAACTTTTTTAGATTTTTTGAGTTGAAGATGATATAGATGCCCCATTGTGCCCCAGCAGAAGAGGGATTACTGGTAAAGAGGATGAAAAATTATTCTTGGAAAGCTCAAATGTTGATGTAGATAGATTTCATGATGTATAGATAGTCATCGGTCATGGGTAGCCTCATGTATATTTTGATATATCACACAAATTAGATACTTGGATAGAAATATTAGTAAAGATAGAAAAATAAGAAAAATAAGATGGATGGATTAACCATTATTTTGAGATTGATTCAGAAGTCCAACAAGCCTATAATTCTTCGAGACTTTATTAGATATGGTGATGAGATGGATGATTTTTTCTCATATTCTAGGATTGGGACTCTTCATCATTCCTTATGTTTGATATAACAATAGACACGATGCATCAAGGTATCGATAACAAAGATGGAATTGTATCTAGTGTAATGGACTTTGACTTTGCAAATAGATAGGATAGTTCTTGTTCACATCTTGACATACGAAAACCTCATTGAAATGTAGTTTAGAAGTTTAGAATACCTCAAACCAAAGCATATGCAATAGTCAACAATTTACTCTAAACAACCTCCCTACACACAACTAAGAAAGTATGCACCAAGATTATTTTACAAGAATACCCCACAAGCACAACAAATAAAAGATAATGATCAATGCCCCATTCCTTTCTCTCTAAATTATTTAGACATCATCAAGAGGTCCTCAGAATGGGTCAATAAGATAAATCATAAGACAAGATCAAAATAAACAAGCAGTTAATGCTATCTATATCTCTTGACAAAGGTGTAATGTGTGTTGAGGATAAATATCCAAAGTGATTGCCAATGATAATTCCCATTATAGGAAGGATGCATCCTAGGACGTGTTATCATATGTTGGTGGGTTGATAGGTTTTTTGAAAGGCCATTGATATAAATTTTGATTGACATGTTTGATAATGATCAAGAGTTTGATTTTTGCGTTTAAGGTTTTACTTTTGTTGTTTGTTGCACTTGTTTTCCATTTGTTTTACCAAAGGGTGAGTGTGACGGTTGATTTATTATGGATAGAATTTTATTGCGAGTAAAAGTGCAATGGGATGGGTGGTTTTGGATTTTTTGGAATATTTCAATGTTTTTGGTATTTTGAAAATGTTGTGAGGCTATTTTTTGGTCTTTTTGAAAGTTTATGTGAATGTTTTGGTTTTTGATTATTTGAGGTTGTTTAGGGTTTTCTGAAGTTTTCCAAATGCTTTGGATTTTTTAATTTTTCAAATGTTTTGGATTTTTTGAGTTTTCAAATGTTTTGGGGTTTTATGAGATTTAACCAAGAACCTAACCTAAAATACCATCCTAGGGGCCTTGGGAGCTTATCAAAGATGAGCCTTGTCTACATTATACATGCAGAGATCATGTAGTTCGACTGACTTGACCTATTGTTGATGAGATATGAATACTTGATTAATTATTAGTTTCTTATGATAGACTATTAACCTAAAGTGTCTCAGGGGCACATTAGTGATGGCCTTGCCTATGTTCAAGCTCAGAGACAACGTAGTTTGACAAGCCAATGTTTTCTATTTCGATATTTTGACCTTTTTAGGGATTTTGATGTGCTCTGGATGTTTTGGATTTTTGCAAGTTTTTTAGATTTTGATGAGGTTTTATGAATTTTTTAGGGATTTTTGACGAGATTTGGATGTTTTGGGGATTTTTGTATGATTTTCACAATTTGGATATGGATATGTGATGATTTCAACGATCTATTTGGGATTTTGTTGAAAGCCAAGGTAGGATTGATTGATCGAATTGATAGATTGCCAATAGTGATAACATTATCGAGGATGCTCAACAATGCAAGGATAGTGTTGAACAACACAAATATTGGGAAATGATATATCTCAAGATGATGATGGATTGATTGGACAAGATAGATCAATGTTTTGAAGCTAGGCTTGGAACAAAATCGATTGGAATGATTTGATGTGACGTTGAAGTGCAAGGTAGATTCAGCTGATATTGATTTTTTTGATTGATGTTTGATAAAAGATAAAGCTTGATAAGGAACATCTTCTCGTCAAAATGTGTCATGTGCTAGTGATTTAGATTTTTTATTACAAATGATTTTACCAATTTTATTTTGTGTTTTGTAAATGTTTAGATCACCATATAAGTTATAGGATATAGCTCAAGATATATTCCCAAAGAAAGATGTAAGTATCTACCCCTAAGGTCTAGCAATGTAGGGAATGATATGGGTGGATGCATGGATAAATGAATGGATTGATGGATGGGTAAGCATGCAAAGGATGCCAAGGACTATCTTGTGACAAGATAAGGTTTTTGAATAAAGAATGCTCATTTAGATAATACTTCATGGCTCAGATAATGCTGGTTAGGATAGGATTAATGATAGTGACCCATGTCGAGATGTTTACCATAAGAAAGTGTGAAGTGCATACTAAACCTTTGCTAAGATCAAGATAAGTTAGATTGGATGAAAATGGATTGGATAATGAAGGGTTCTTGGATTTATTACAGATAAGATGGATAGTATGCAGGATTTATTATGGATGGGATGAGATGCTTCCACCCAAAATGGTTCACATAGATGCTCAATTATACTCATGACACCTGTTTTCCAATTTTCATCATGGTACTTGTCCAATTTTCTTGACTATTTTCTTGATTTTTTTATTTTTTTGATTTTTTGAAAGTTTATGTACATGTTGAACCACCTAGTGGTCCTGATGTAGATGGTATTGGTTCTGATATAGATGTTGTTGTCATGATGTGCCAATAGTGTCTTGCTTGGACGATTTTCTTTGTCAGGATATGTGTGCTTGAATGAACCCATGGATTCTCTTATCTTCTTTGTCAAAATCGGAGTTAGCCTTACCTAGATGTGCACATCACAATAGAGTTCCCTTAGAGTCCTTATGATAAAGAGTTGCTACCAATACATGGTATATACGAGAGTTGGATACCATGGATGTTGAATTGGATGGTGGAATGCATTGAGGGATATGAGATGTAGATGGATTGGTTGATATTTTGGAATCTTTTTTCTCCAAACTTGGGATGATGAGCAATGATGGGTAAATGAAGATTTGATTGGGATCAACTTCTTGATATACCTTGTAGGTCGCTCTTGAATATTTCTTTTGTATCGATGGATGAACTTCCCTTTTTTATTTTACCCCATAGTTTCTTTGACTTATGGAGTTTGATAGGGATTATCTTCTTTCTTTTTCTTTGGTATCCATTTGAATTTTCTTTGCCCATTTTTCTTTTCCAATTATTTTTCTTCAATAATTTTCTCTTTTCTTTGATATACACCTCTTTCTTGCGGTTGGTCCCAATTAGTGGGTGGAAAGATGCGTGGATGATGATTCATGATATGAATGGTAGGACTATTGGTAGCTATTTCATCATAAGGACTCTTCGTGCTCCCCATGTTTGTGTTTGCACTAGATAAAATTTCCCCCAATATTATGAGAGTATTACTGACATGCTTTGATTATGCTTCTAACAAACCATTTCCTTGTTGTTTGAGATGGTTTAGCTTTGTTGATTTTTGATAATTCTTGATATCCTCATACTCACTTTATTCAATCTGTATGGAGGATGTGTTTGATTTTGATGCTTCTTCAAAAGGTGTTAATGATTTACAATCCATATAGGAGTATTCCTTATGATCCATTTATGCTCACTCTTCAAAGGATGTTTTTGATTCACCATGCATGTGGAGGTCTTCTTCATGATCAGTTTTTGATATTTCTATGGATTCTACTATGCCTTGATCACGTGTAAAGATATTAAGAGTAGGAGACTCTTATTCCTTGGTAATGGTATCAAGAGTATGCAAATATTGTTTTGCATGAACATCATCTTCATGTCCATTAGGAGTAAGCATCTCATGGGTGGATGGAAGAGTATGTGATATATGGATATG
The DNA here is from genome assembly GCA_007115665.2 of Sequoiadendron giganteum. Lineage (NCBI taxonomy): Eukaryota > Viridiplantae > Streptophyta > Pinopsida > Cupressales > Cupressaceae > Sequoiadendron > Sequoiadendron giganteum. The sequence continues at coordinate 315,266,063 of CM021109.1, forward strand.
ATCATTATTTGTGACATCTTTTATGGATTAAAAAATACCCATTAGATCATGGTAGTATCTTCGAGATATGGATCCTTGATCTTGATTAATTTTGGAATTTCTTTCGACATGCTTTGGATCAAGTTCTTGACATGGGCCAATTTCAAAGGATAGATTTCTTACAAAGGGTTCTTGAATGTCTTGATTAGGCATGGGTATTGACTCAATATTTTCTTGATCTTCAAGTGAATTTAGATCAATTGCTGAGTTGAGGATTCCTTTTATAACTACAACCATGAGGTACAAGGATTTCAATATGTCTTGGAAAGGACCATTACAAGACTTTGGTGAAATATGTTGACCATTCTTTGGAATAAATTCTTGAGATACGTCCTCTAACTCGTTAGGTGATGTAGAGATATTATCGACATGATTATTGGTGAATGAATCTTGAATTATGTCCTCAAAAATGGTGGTGGAGATATTTTCAATATTTTCAATCATAAAATAAAATGATGTTAATGCTTCTTGAAATGGATCCTTATTGGATATTATTGATGGGTTTTGATCATGATTAAAAACTGACTTTTGATGTACATTGATTTGATCATTGGATGTGGTAGAAACATCTTCAAGGTGCTCATTGATGAATAGATCCTTATCATTGTTTTCAATAATTATGGTGGAGATATTGTCACTACTATCATTAGTGGTTGAATCTTGATCATTATTCTCAACAGTTATTTTCCTTGATCAAGAAGGTCTTGGATGAGATCTTTGAGTTTGATACAATTTGCTGTGTCATGACCTTTTGTGCTATGGTATTTTCAATATTCATTATCATCATCCCATGTGAACTTGATGCTAGGATCACCCCCATTTAATAATTTTGAAAGATTGATAAGTTTAGCATGGACTAACATGTTTAATGTTGATTCGATATGCTCCCCTAAAGGAGTATCTTCACGTTTGTTATCTTGTGAGATTTGTGCTTGTTGAGATTAATCTAGTTGTGATTCATCTTGGAGATGTGGTGATTGATCTTGTTGTTGAGGGGATAGATCTTGTTTTTGATTTTTTCCTTCTTGATATCCAATATCTTGATGTTGGAGATGTTTTGGTTGATGTTGTGGATATAAATCAATGTTTTGATGAGTACAACAAAGAGTGTATTTATTTTTGGGTGGAGATGTCTCTTGGTGATATGAATCAACGAATTTGGTAAGTGTAGCAATTTGATTTTGAAAATTTTGATCTTGATTTTTATTTTGACACCCTTGATATAGTTGATTTGGTTGTTGTCCAAGCATATTTGGAATATACACTTGTGGTATTTGTATGGGATCATACACAAATTGATTTTCGACAATGTTCTGATTTGGGATGATGTTTAGATTTTGCATTATAGGTTGGATTTGAACATTGTTGTGGTTGGGAAACATATTGCTTTTATTTAGGTAACCTTGATTTTACATGGTGTTACATTGATTTGGATAAATATATGAAGAGTTGTTAACATATTTTTTGGATTTTGAACAACATTTGTGTGATTTGCAAACATATCTATCCCATAGTTCACCAACTGTGGATTTGATATGTTCATGTTTGGTAATTTTGTATTTGGTATACTCACATTTTGCATGTATTGATTTGATGGGATAATGTTGTTTTTTGGAAGACTCGTGTATTAATCGTTTGGTTGATAGATCTGTAGGTTTTGACTTTGATTTAAATCTACCATAGGGAAAGGTGTTACAAAATTTAGATTGGGCATACTCACATTTTTTGTAGCATTGAGGTTTGTAGGATATAATGATCCAATGTGTGAATTGTATAAATGTGAGTTTCAATAGCCAATTGGTATTGTAAGGCTTTGATAGTTTGGTTGATTTAGATCACTCATGATGTATGAATCAAGTTTATATTCCATGTTTTCTTGTGTTTTGGACTAATGATGTGAGTGGATGATGAAAAGGGTGAATGATATGGAGAGTAATCTTTCTAAACTTTTTGGATAACACTTTGACTTAAAGGTTTGATGTTTTCAGGTCTTTGATAAATGATGTTAATGAACTTGTAAATTCTTAAGGTAGAATTGTGACCTTCAAGATAGACTAGTTCAAAAATATGATGACTAACTTAACTAGTTTCATGGAAAAGGATTCATTTCACATACAAAGTAGCTAAGTTAGGGGATTGGTTTGATGATTGTCTAAGTCCAAAGTGTTGATGTGTCTAAAAGTTTTCCAAAGTTGTTGGTGATATGGAATGTAAATATGATGAAGGTGATGAAATGTTTTGACCCAATAATGTTTACCTAGAGTGAAACTTTGTTTGATTTGGCAAGACCAAGATAGTTAGAAACATTTACTACCTCTAAAGTCACAAAACCATAAGGACTCAATGATTTTGGTAAACAAAACCTAATAATAAAACTCAATGATTTAGGCAATAAAACTTGAACTCAATGATGTGCAATATTTTCCTTGTCTTAATTTGCTTGTTTTGGGGTGTCAAAGTTTTGATCATACAATAATGTGGGGTGTTCATTTTATTTAATCTTAGATTAATGAATTCATTTTTACCACATAAAATGTATCACTTAAATTTCAAACTAAAATTTCTATGTCAAAAAAATCCTTCATTTCACAAAGTCCATTTCTGTGAAAATCATGAAGTTAGGGGCATAGTTACCTATGTTAACTTTGGAAAGTATGGATCTAGATAGAAGCCAAAATACTTAGAAGTCTTTAAGGATAAAATCCTTAGGATAAGCATCAACTTTTCAAAGGGTATCCATGCTTAAACCAAAGGGTTTGAAATTTGATGATTTATGTTGATGTGTGTTTGAAATGTTTTGGAACCAAGCAAGTATCAAACTGACTCACAAGCATTTACAACCCTAGCTCAAGTGAGTGTGTATTTCTTAGTAGGGTTACCATCATACCCTAAGAGATGATTAATCCAAAAATATGCAATGGAAAAATAGGCTATGTCAAGGAAATGTAATGTCTTGAGATGCCAAGCAAAAGAGTCCCTTCCCCATTTTCTTTATTGCCTCAACCAAAAATCGAACATGGTAAGTAACTTATTGGAACAGTGCTATTCCAATGCACTACTACAAATAGAATTTAGAGGAAATGGTGAGCCACACTAACAAGGTTCATAATTTAGACTTTCAGGATAAACTGGTGCTATACATGTGGTGAATTCACTCAATTAAGAGGCCTCCAAGCCCTTAAAAACAACTAAGGGTTTTATTGTATCACATAGATACTAGAGGATACTTTCATCGGTACAGTTTAACTACACCAACTGGTTAATGACTTTTGTCACACTTATTATTTTTATAGTGGACTGAAATGAAAGTATCACTTGGTTCATTCCTTCTCACAAGTTGGGAGGCAGGCTCGCTAATGGTAACACATGTTTGAAGCGTAAAATGATTTTTTTGCCCAAGATTTTCCAAAAGGTACTTCCAAGAAGAAAAGGTATATTTTTGTATTTTTCTTCACCCAAGATTGCACGAAGTGCAAGGGGAGATGATATGCACAAGAATACATGAGAAAATTAGACACATGTTCATTTTAACCTTAACAAGCATAATGAATTCTTTTTAAGCACCAAATGAAGTATGCAGGTTTTTTTGTTAAATTTTAAACCAACAAGAATAATGATGTGTAGGTTCAGTTTTAACCAATTTGAACATTCATTCTAAACCTAAAATAAATCTAGTTTGGTCCTAAAACATGAAAGAAAACATCATAAAATGGGTTATAATTTCTCCATAAGTGTTGAAACACTTGTTAAAATTATAATCAAATGGCAATATGCTCCTTCACTTCAAATTTTATTTCCCAAACCTATAAAGCCAGTTAATTATGTGTCACTGAATTTGAACTGAAGTGCGTCGCTATATAGTGACGCATCCCTGATACGTCAATGAATCTTCAATAGCAGTGTTGAACCTGCAAACACAAGGAAACCAAAAATCTAAAGAGAAATTTGTTAGATTGATTAGTTCAATCCCTCCTTCTAGTGCCAAAATGTGACCAATGACTTATTATAGGCTAACTACACCCAATCCATATGAATTCAAGGCATATTTAATCCACTAAGCATCAATTCCAATAAGATCATTCAATGTAAACAAAGATGAAGAAGCCATTAATCTAAAATGCTAAAAACATGAAAGCTTGACAAGTATCTACTCTAATACATTGAAACTTATCCTATTGGGGGAGTGGTGTCACATTGATGTGGAATGGTGACCCTTTCCCAATCCCTTGGATAATGAGCTTGTTTCAATTAGTTTTAATAAAGAAAATTGATGAAACTAATGATATATGTGTGTGTATGTGTGTGTGTGTGTGTGTGTGTGAAACATGATGAAAGATAATTTAACATGATAAAGCTAAGATGATTGATGTAAGTGTATGCAAAGCTATTCTAAATGTATGTAATATTTGAAAGATTAAAATCCTAGTTTCAAAATATACTAAATGGATGCAACTAAGTTACCATGGAAGCCATTAATGGATGCTTTAAGCTATTATGATCAAGACTTCAAACTAAAAAAAAACTAAATATGGATGCAAATGAGAGTGATTTGAAGAGAATAAGTTTATTATTAAAAGATGGATCCCTATTCAGTAGAGGCAAGCTCTATTTATAGAATAGGTAAAATGAAACTAATGGTCAAAATTGAAAGAATCAATCTATGGTCAAAATGGAAAGAAGATGGAGGTGTGGATCATGGATTCCCATCAAGGGTTGAGCATGCAAGATGATATTTAATCAAGGGATTACATTCATCCAAACAAGCACACTTTCAAAATTTGCACAAGAAGCTTTGTTGAAAGTTTGTTACCAAAAGGAATATTCCCTTTCTCAAATGAGTGCAAAGGGAAAGAATATTCCATGAGAATATTCCCTTTTGAAGGAAATTAGCATTTACTTAATTAAAACCAAATTTTAATGTGCAAAGGGGAAGGAATATTCCATGAGAATATTCCCTTTTTGGAGGAATGTGCAAAGGAGGAATATTCTCAAGGAATATTCCCTTGCAAGTGGGAGGATTAGATTTAATTAGTAATTTGATAATTAAAACCAAGTTTCAATTATGCAAATTAGGAGAATTTAGGATATTCATTAAAAAATTAACTTATTTAATTAAAAGGGTTCAAAATGACATTTAATTAAATAATTAAGATTATTTAATTTAAATGAGAGGATTTAAGGTGTTAAAATTGAATATTTTGATTTATCCAATTTAACAAGACAAAAGGTTAGCATGAAATGGGGAGGAATTAACTTAGTTAGATTAATCAGATTAATAGATGAAAATGATGCAATTAATTAAATAGCTAGGCTAATTCAATCAATTAAATGAAAAGAGGATGGGTTTTAGGATGAAATGGTGTTAGTATATCAAATTCAAGACATTTTTAAGTGTCTACACATATACAAAAGAGGCATAATAGATGTGTGAAATTCCCTCCCCAAGGAACACAAAATCAATTTTGTGGCACTTTATATCAATTGTTTTATAGAATTATTTGTTGTTTGAGTTCTTAGAAGTGTCCTCAAAAGGATAATTATAATTTTATGTCATGAGATGGAAAATGAATAAATAAACTAAGAATGACTAACAAACCTTTTAAAAAAAATGAAAATGAAACCCTCAGTACTTAAAACATGACCCCCAATTTTTTTTGAAGTGATATGGTACTTTATTTTAGTGCATTTACAATTTACACAAAGTGGATTTAATGTATAAATCCTCAAAAGAGGCAATATTAAGAATTTAAAATTATAGTATATAGTCAAGAAAAACTATAAACACCATTACATAAAACCCAAAAATTAAGCAGGTTATGTATGAGAGGGGGACCAACTACGTCAAGGCCCCAAGTCACAGAGAGCCAAGAGTGGAAGGATGCCCTAACTTACCTCACTCTAAAGGGATATTACAAAACAAGGGATGAGAATGATGAGGACTATAAGGTATTTATACCACTCTTTAGACCCAAAATCCAAGTTGGGGCTAGGCGAGCTGGTTCTCGAGCTCAATATTGCAATTCAAATAGCTCTCTGCTCGAGGACGAAGGCACAATTTTGGGACGATAGTGAAGTGCACTGGCATCTCTCAGGTGCATTAGCATCCATATGGCTAGAGGACATAAAAGGAAATATGAACCACTATAAAATGAGTTGACAGCCTAGCTAAGTACTCCTAAGTGGAAAAAATAGAAATATGAAATATGACAAGTACAAGTGGAGATGATAAAGTAAATATATGAGATCTAAAATAGCGAAGATAATCTCACCAAGGCACCAGTTTGCAAGCTATATTTGAAAGCACGTCCACCTGCACACAAGAAAGGGGAAAATTGTTGGGGTTGTATAAGAGTCTACCTCAGTCATACCCCCATTTTTCGTTTCCACCTCCACGGATAGCCAGATAGCAACGAGAGAGAAATATGTGATAAAGAAGTAAAGAAAGAAAGGAGTGCAAGTAACACTACAAAACAGTAAAGAGATACTCAACCAAATCATAAAGTATAGGATCAAATCATTACCACCTCCACCAAGATCTCTCTAGCTAATGGAGGAGAAATAAGGCTTGAAATAGTCACCATATCCTTTGTTGGCAACACAAGGGTAGACAACTAAGACGGGGGGGTGAATCATTTATCATAGAAATTATACTTATTAAGCTTATTCTCAGATCTGATAAATAAACATGAAAGCATAAACCATCACCACATCAAAAACACACATAACACTAAGATTTTTGTGTGGAAACCCTGTTAGGGGATAAACCACGGTGGAGGTTAGTCCAATATTTTATACTCTGTTAAAATGATTATAAATGGGGAATGCACATGCATTCAAGCACACTTCCTAGAGCTCACTACTCAAATACAAGAAGGCTCACTGCCCAAAGGAAGACTCATTGTCTTATAGTCACATTTGGATTACATCTGAAAGATCTTAAACTAAGAAAATAACATCTTCTAAAGCCTGATTATAGTTCCGGTTAAGCACATAAACACTTTCTTCTGATCACTCTTCTTCAGACTTTACTTTCGCCTTCAAAAGATTAGAACATTGTTCGCACGCAGCACACATCACACACCGTACACCATTTCACCCAAATGGTATAAAAAATAGATCATATATATTTGCAACTAAGGATAACATCAACTACATGTCAGCCCAACAAAATATGAAATGTGTACAAACTGTCAACCCAAATCAATTAACAATTTATCAATGTGAACCAAATAATATCAACCAAAACATAGTAAGGACCTAAAAACAACATATCTTGAACATGAAACACCTTAATCAATTATGCCTCGAAGATCCATAACATGCTACAATCACCCTATCGGCCATGATCATGAAAAACATGAACTCACAAAAGAAGATCACCAATCGCGAGCACAACAATCAATGTGAACCAACAACACAGATAGAGCATGATCTAGAAACATCCACAAGCATCATTAATCACCATAGAAGCATCTGCAACAACTCAAATTACTAGAATCATATCATCTTCTTTCAGGAACACCAACTAAAGCAACATAACAACTGTCAGAAAATAGATACTCATAACTTGATCAAATATTCATGCAAACCTCTAAAACTTCATGTGGATAAACTAGATATACTTGCTAACAAACCCTTTAATCTGTAACTTCTTATCATTGATATACTGAGCTAGCCATCATATTGAGCTTCACTGCATCACCGACACCTACAAATTATTTTATTACAATTTTCTCAATATCCTCGACATATACAACCTTAAAGACATTAATGGTGATAGTGTTGATATCAATGACAACCATATATCAGCAATATCCAACAATCTCCCCCTTTTTCATTTATGGCAACACATGATGTGAAAAACACCATCAACGATACTTTCTGTTAGCACTTTCTCCCCCTTATATTTTGACTCTTTTCTCCTTAACTCTTTCATAGATTTTCACATGACTCTTTTCCCCCTTTGACATCAATGACAAAGGTACAAATTATCTTTCTCCACACAAGCTCTGAACCACATTTTTGAACATCTAACTACTCCCCCTAAGTAGCAACCACCACAACATCAATTCAAATCACAAGATATGACTATGAAATACATGGACTGATGCAAGTCATTGCATCTTAATTCTGATTAGGAGGGGTAATCACCCCTAGCTTCCCTCTAATATACTCAAAATTATCCTTAGGCAAGGGCTTGGTAAAGATGTCTACAATTTGTTCCTTAGTTGGCACATACTCCAATCTGACTTCCTTTTCACTCACCTTTTCTCTCAAAAAGCGAAACTTGATAGATATATGCTTGGTTTTTGAATGCAGCACCGGATTCTTAGAAATGTTAATTTCACTTGAATTATCACATAATATAGCAATAGGTTCATCATACACAACTCTAATATTTTTCAACATCTACTTCATCCACAATACTTGAGTATAATTGTTAGCAGCAGTAGTGTATTTTGCCTTTGTAGTAGATAAAGAAATGACATTTTGTTTCTTGCTTAACCATGAAAACAACTTCTTTCCCAAGAAAAATGCACCACCACTAGTACTCTTCCTGTCATCCACATCTCCTACCCAATCAGCATTAGTAAAAGCACTCAAAGGTCATCTTCTTTAGGATACCATAGGCCAAAATCTATTGTCCCCTTCAAGTACCTAAAAATCCTCTTCACAACTATCACAAGAGATTCCTTAGGATCAGCTTGAAATCTTGCAACAATGCATACAAAATTCATGATATCAGGTCTAGTTTGATTCAAATAGAGTAATCCACCAATCATGGGTCCGTGTCTAGTATGATTTGTTTTAGGAGAATCATCATCTTGTGTCAACTTAAATTCGGTCACCATAGGTGTACCAACTGGCTTTGAATCTTCCATACCAAACTTCTTTAGCAATTCTCTCACATACTTGGACTGAGATATAAATATCCCTCTACCTAGCTGAGTAATCTACAATCCCAAAAATAATTTCATTTCTCCAATCATGGACATCTCAAACTCACTCTTCATCTCATCAGAAAACTTCATGCACAATCTATCATCTCCTCCAAAAATTATATCATCAACAAAGACTTCAACAATCAAATCTTTATCATGATCAGTCTTGAAATACAAGTTACTATCAACAATACCTTTATTAAATCCAATCTTCAACAAGTACTTGTCCAATCTGGCATACCATGCTCTTGGGGCTTGCTTAAGTCCATACAATGCTTTCTTCAACCAGTAAACCATATCTCCCTAATCAGTCAATCAAAATCCATCAGGTTGCTCAATATACACTTCTTCATCTAGTTCACCATTTAGAAATGTTGACTTGACATCCATTTGATAAACCTTGATTTTTTTGTAAGCAGCATAAGCAAGAAATAGTCTCACAGCTTCAATCCTAGCGACAGGGGAAAAAATTTCTTCAAATTCAATTCCTTCCATCTGAAAATATCCTTTACACACTAGTCTTGATTTGTTTCTAACAACTTCACCTCTCATTCAGTTTGTTCTGAAAGACCCATTTAGTTCCAATTAATTTATTGTCCTTAGGTCTAGGAACAAGAATCCATGTATCATTCTTCTCAATTTGCAGCAGTTCTTCTTTCATTTATTACACCCAATGTTCATCTTTTCATGCTTCATTGACACTATTAGGCTCAGTCTTTGAGATCAAACAGTATTCTTCTGCACTTCTTCTCCTAGTTTGAACACCTTTGTTCTTATCACCTATAATCTGATCTTCTGAATGATTTAATCTTACATACCTTGGAGTCTTAGGCTCTTGAACTTTAGGCTCTTGTGATATTACTTCTTCACTTTCACTAGTTTCTTCCTCTTGATTTTCTTGATTCACCAGAATTATTTGAACTTGATTTAGAGTCTGAACTTTCTTTCCTTTATCTAAACTGACATTCTGATCGTCTAAATCATATCCATGGGTTCTAGATGGTCTAACTATGTCTTCATCAACCTTGACATTATCACTTTCAATTACTTTCCTCAATCTCTTATTGTAGTACTTCTAGGCTTTACTTTTAGTAGAATAACCAAGAAAGATTCCTTCATTACTTCTAGCATCAAACTTTCCTATATCTTCATCTCTTTTGATATAGCATTTACTCCAAAATATTTTGAAGTATCTAACAGTAGGCTTATAACCAAACCATAGCTCATAAGGATTCTTACCGGTATCACCTTTGACATGTATTTGGTTGAGAGTGTAAATGGTGGTACTCACAGCTTCTCTCCAGTAGATATGAGGAACATTTCCTTCTAGCATCATAGTCCTAGCAGCTTCTTGAATTGTCTTGTTCTTCCTTTCCACAATTCCATTTTGATGAGGGGTCCGTGGGGAAAATAATTGTCTCTTTATCCCATGCTCTTCGCATAAAGAATTAAAATCACCAGAAGTGAATTCACCACCTCTATCTGATCTCAAACATTTAATCTTCAGACCTGTCTCTGTCTCAACCATAGCCTTGAAAATCTTGAATTTCTCTAGAGCTTCATATTTTTCCCTTAAGAAAGTAACCCCCATCAATCTAGAATAATCATCAATAAGTAACATGAAATACTTGTCTCCTTGTAAACTTATGACTCTAGAAGGACCACACAAGTCAGTATGCACAAGCTCCAATACTTCATTTGAAAAATGTTGTTTGCTTCAGAATGAAACTTTGGTTTGCTTCCCTAACTAACATTCCTTGCATACAGTATTAGTAGGTTTTATCAACTTAGGAAGATCTCTCACTTCCTGAGTAGAACTTATCTTGATAATATTGTCAAAGTTTACATGGCACAATCTCCTATGCCACAACCAAATTTCATCAACTTGACCAATTAGACAACTTTTACTAGTAGTACTTAGGTGAAATATATTACCTTTTGTTTTTGTACCAGATGCAATCACATTTCCAGAACTCCCCAATATTCTACACTTTTCATCCTTGAATTCAAGATTATATCCCTTGTCAACCATCTATCCAACACTTAAGAGATCATGCTTCAAACCTTCCATATATAGAACATCATCAGTATTATGATTACCATCAAAAGAAATGGATTCTCTGCCACGGATTACACTAGCTTTTTCATCACCAAATATTACAACACCACCATCATACTTTTCCAGGCTAACAAATTTACTTTTATCACCTGTGATGTGATGAGAGCATCCACTTTCAATCACCCATTCAGTTTTTTCTTCAACTCTGGTAGCTAGAGCTTTCTCCACATTCATGCAACTAGTAGATTCAGTAGGTACTAGATTATTTTCCTTGATAGCAATAAATACCCATTCATCCTCACTTAAATTTCCTTTATTAGATTCATCATCTGTCACACCTTCATCAGCAGAATAATAACACTTTCTTTGGAATCTAGGCTTGTTAGGTTCTGGCTTAGGAGCTCTTTCCGGACACCTTGAGGAAAAATTTCCTATCTTATTGCAAGAAAAATATTTAAGAGGCAATTTCCATTTATACTCACCTTCTCCTTTGGCTACCATCTTGACAATAAGTGCTTCAAGCTCATCTAGTTTTCTCTCTTCTTCTTCAATCTCTCTCATTTCCTGCTTCTACTTGGACATTTTTCTAGAACTTTCTCCTCGATCATATCTCTGCTTATCTTTTCCAGAGATAGTAGATTTGAATGCAGATTTTGTCTTAGGAAGAGATTCACCAAACTCACTTAACTCAAAAGCGGAAAGCTTACCAATCAACATTTCTTTGGTTACATTTGTCACAGTCCAAATCTCCTCAATAGTAGCAGCTTTGTGTTTATATGCAGCAGGCAAGGATCTGAGCACTTTAGCAACAATCTCCAATTCTTCCAATGTTCCACCAGCACATATGATACTACACACAAGTTCATTCACTCTCTGCATAAAAGAAGTGATGTTCTCATCTTCACCCATTCTCAATGTTTCATATTTCCATTTTAGGCTTTGTAGCTTAGCAATCTTCACATGGGTATCACCTTCATACAAAGTTTCCCAACTTTTTCTAGATCTCATAAGAAATCTTCAGCTCCATTACATTTTTCATCTCGGAATCAGTCAGAGCACTCAAAAATGCTTCCTTAGCCCTGATATTGTACTCGACTTCCTTAATCTCACTTGCAGTAGAAGGACCATTTTGCAGGATGATATATCTATTCTTTGTAATTATCCAGTAAGGTTCACCAATGCATCTCATATGACACTCCATTTGAATCTTCCATAGAGAATAATTTTGTCCATCAAATCTCGGACTATCCTTCTTATATGTCACCATCCCGGATCACCTCAAGCAGTCAAGCTTCTCTAGAGGAACCTACTCTGATACCAATTGTTGGCAACACAAGGGCAGCCAACTAAGAGGGGGGTGAATCAGTTGTCACATAAATTATACTTATTAAGCTTATTCTCAAATTTGATAAATAAACATGAAAGCATAAACCATCACCACATCAAAAACACACATAACACCAAGATTTTTGCGTGGAAACCCTATTAGGAGAAAAACCACAGTGGAGGTTAGTCCACAAGTTTATACTCTATTAAAATTATTATAAATGGGGAATGCACATGCATTCAAGAACACTTCCTAGAGCTCACTACTCAAATACAAGAAGGCTCCCTACCCAAAGGAAGACTCACTGACCTACAATCACATTTGGATTACATCTGAAAGATCTTGAATTGAGAAAATAGCATCTTCTAATTCCTAATTACAATTTTGATTAAGCACATAAAAAATTTCTTCTGCTCACTCTTCTTCACACTTTACTTCTGCCTTCAAAAGATTATAAAATTATTCGCATACAGCACACATCACACATCACACACCATTTCACCCAAATGGTATAAACAATCGATCATATATATCCACAACTAAGGATAACATCAACTACATGTCGGCCCAACAAAATATGAAATGTGTACAATCTATCGGCCCAAATCAATTAACAATTTATCAATGTGAACCAAACAATGTTGGCCAAAACATAGTAAGGACCCAAAACAACATATCTCGAACACAAAACACCTTAAAAGATTATGCCTCAAAGATCCACAACACGCTACAATCACCCTGTCAGCCATGACCATGAAAAATATGAACTCGCAGAAGAAAATCACCAATTGCAAGCACAACAATCAATGTGAACCAACAACACAGATAGAGCATGATCTAGAAACATCCACAAGCATCATTAATCACCATAGAAGCATCTGCAACAACTCAAATTACTAGAATCATATCATCTTCTTTCAGGAACACCAACTAAAGCAACAAAACAACTATTAGAACACAGATACTCATAACTTGATCAAATATTCATGCAAACCTCTGAAACTTCATGTGGATAAACTAGATATAATTTTCAACAAACCCTTTAATCTACAACTTCTTATCATCAATAAACTAAGCTAGCCATCATACTGAACTTCACTACATCACTGACACTTGTAACTTATTTTATTACAATTTTCTCAATATCCTCGACATATACAACCTTAAAGAAATTAATGGTGATAGTGTTGACATCAATGAAAACCACATATCAACAATATCCAACAGCCTTGATTGTGATGAAGGGAGGTCTCACAAGACCTCAAGCCCATGCCACAATGGCTTGCTTCACACTTGCTTTGCAGAGTTGACAGAGTGTTGTCGTTGCAATGGAGTGTTGAAGTGCTACTTGAGAGTGAAGAGAATGTTGTAAAAATGCTTGAGGATGTGAGAGGAGGATGGATTGAATGCTTAGATATTGCCAAAAGAGATGAGTTGAATGAAGAAGGGATGAATTTGAAGAAGAATGGGGAAGAATCTGTCATTTTTGGGGTTAGTTGGTCGAAGAGAGATGTTACAAATTGACCCCAATTGAAAACATAATGCATCTTCCAAACAAGAATCTGTCAAGGATGTAAGTGCACCACGTGAACGTCTGTGCACCGCACGCGCGTTTTCAACAAATATTCTCTCATCGACACAACAAACAGATGACAAGTGGAATGAAAGCAGCCAGCTAATGTGGAATTTCACCTTTGTATTTGGTTTTCTAAGGTGAGGATGTGTAAAAGGGGAATTTGTGTGAGGGGTGAAAATTTGCTCCAATATAGGTTAAAAAACACATAACCCAAAAAGGAGTCCACATGAGCCTAAATGAGCCCTTTGAAGTTCCAAAATCAAGAATTGTGCAAGGTGACCTATCAAAATATTTGATTTAACTAAAATTCATAAATCATACTAAAAATATATATACTACTACATAGAGGACAAAAACATACTTAGAATGAAAAAATCCACTCAAAAATATGTATATATGGTCAAGAACGAAGCTCTTGAACTTGAGCCAAAAAATCAAATCGTCCATTGGTGAAGGGGGTAAAATTGGCAGAAAAGGAGGATGGCATCATGCTAATGTTAGAAAAGTAATATTTAAATATACCAGCAAAATATTATCTAGCATCGAAATATTCCAAAACCACTAAAATTCACAAAATCGCTCAAAATACGAAAATTGTTCATCAAAAATCATAAAACTCTCATTCACGTGCGTAGGTGTTTTTTCTTGAATAAATATTTTTTCAAATCACCATTGATTAATATTTTATAGAATATTCTAATCCAACTGGGTACTTTACACACATTAGACCTATGCAAGCTAATGTTAGTGTTGCATATGTCTGTACCCTCATTGTATAAAAAAATAGCACATGTACAACTAATGCAAGGGGTTGAAGTGACATAAAAATAAAGGCACATAGTTCAAGGTAATGTAGATGATGATGTAGGTACCATACAAAATTTATACATGGACATACAAAATCTATGAATTTTTTATAACCACCATTGACAACCCTTGAAAACACCAAGAAAAATCTTGTCATCAAACATACAAGTATTATATATGAATCTTCATTTCTCGACCCCTCTAAGCATAATGGTGATGTTTTTTTCACTCCAAGATGCATTATTTGAAATATAATTCCCACAACCCCTAAAAATCCAAGAGATAAAGTTAATGAAGTTGCAAGCTTGCTCTAATACCATGTTGGAGCAACCAATATCTATTTGTAAACTAAAAATAATCCAAAAAATAGAATATGAAATATGATAAAATATCATAAGCATGGGATGTAAAAATGTACAAAATAACCCTGATTATAAAGGTAACAGTGAGGAGGTGAGAAGATAGGAGTCAAAATTTGACTATCCCTCCAAAAATGAAACATATGTAGGACTCTATGGATAAGTTTTGAGACACTTGGTGAGCCCACATGAGGTGAGACAAAGGTGATATGTCTCCCAAGTGAGCTTAAGAATAGTGTTAATAGGACCTTCCTAGATATGATAGAAGCTAACTAATGACTCTTTTTACACTAATATTCAAATATATTTCTAAAGAGGGATTCACCTAAATAAATAATTGTGCCCAAAATAATTGCACTAGCATGCCCAAATATTATATAGGATGTATAATAGTATAGGTTGGAATGATACAAGGTGTAAAAAATTCCTATGATTATGCTACTCCAAAATCAATGAATTAATAGTTGATTTATGGGTTTCAATATTTAGAAAAAAATCTTTAAATGGTACTTCATTGAAATAAATAGACTCAATATTTGAATGGACATCATGGTAAAAATGAAAAGGGGTGAGTTCAAGTGCATATGGAAGATGATGGATATTATTTTAGAATTGAGATGCAATCCCTAATGTGATCAAGGTGTATAGAAAATTTGACAACCAAAAAGAGAGGATGGACATATTTGAAGAAGAATTTATAAAATTTTAAGAGCAGTAGGATGCAAGAATAGTAGTACTAAAAAATAAATTAAGAAATTCAAAGAATATTTCAACAAAGTGTGTGAAAGTACACTTAGGGGATGTTAAGAAGATAAATAAAAAATCAAAATAAAGGACAAAAATGCCTTTGAGTTAGGAAAAATAGGGGAAGATTATGGTTCTCGTTTTAGAACCATAATTACCAAAAAAGAAGTATAATGGTAACTAGAAGAAGCCTCACTAGGTCCATGAGGGAGAAGATAGTCTCCTAATTGTAGATTTGAAGGCTACATATACTCTTAATAAATGATAATCTTGTTGTTGGGTCTTTTTGGTTTATTTTATTTTTTTTGGTTCTATTTTATTATTATTAGTTTTTGGGCTAAGATTTTTTTGTCGATCAATTACTAGAGTTTTCTAACATTTCTCAACTTATATATAGTTTATAAGTTCCCTTCAAAACCTATTTTTTTCCCCTTTCTATAAAAAATATTTCAAATGTGATGACACAATCTATTTTAAGTTAGAATGTACCAAGAATTAGTCCTCCACTAAAAATTTAGCCTTGAAACCCCAAATCCTTAAAGGACATGAAAATTTTCCAAGCACAAGTAGTGCTCTGATACCATGTGTTTTTTTATTACCTATGACATGTAAATGCTCAAATTTAAATATGCATATGTTTCAAAGTCCAATGATGATTTGACACCCTATAAAATAACCATATGTAATATGAGGTAATAAAATTTAAAATTATGGAAGCATCTAATTATCCTCTACAAACATCCCCTTTTCATTTCATGTATATTTAATAATTACTAGTGTGTACCTTCATGCATCCTTGATTTTTAATTTTTATAATTCAATGAAAAATTTTCCCATATTTTTTGATCCACCATGGTGAATAATTTCCACCACAATAAGAAAATTACTTACTATTGAAAGAGGAAAACATGCTATAAAAAATTACTATTGAAAAAGGTAAACATGTTATTTTTTTCTTTCTTCATCCTTTCCTTTCATGGATTCCTTCTTCAATCCTTTTTATTTTTACTTTGATAAACATGTTATTTTTTTCTTTCTTCATCCTTTCCTTTCATGGCTTCCTTCTTCAATCCTTTTTATTTTTACTTTGATAATTTAGAGCACCCACAATAGAAACAATGTTTTGTGTCTATATTTTTTTTCATTTTCTTCTCTTCATATACCCTCCCAAAAATATTTTAATGGGTTCCAATATCATTTTACATAGAGCTCCTTGAATTTTTAGATGTTTTCCATAATTTATTGTAAGATCTTTTGTGTTTTTGGGATAAAAATTAGTTCCACATAGCTTTAGGCCTCTTCAAAGCATCCAAAATGATTATCAACCACTCCTACACATCCTAGAGGCTCACTCAAACCTATACAATCAAAATTTATTATATAGAAGATTCAATACCTCCATTACAACATTATATTTATTGTTTTTTGAATCTTAAACCATCTTGTTGTCTTTTATCACAATGGAAGAACCCACAAGAAGGATAAATAGAGAAAAATATAGAAATCTATGTCCCTAAGGTCACCATCATTACAACACAATCCTCTTATACTTGGATCTTTAATATCTACATGTGAGAATTCTAGATTTTGTTCAAAAGTTATTTAAACTAGTTTTTTATTAGTTTGGATTATTTGATTAGCTTAATATGGAGTATATTTAGTAATTAATTTTCCTTAAATTTTTAAAATATATTGTATAGTTTGGGCTTAGAGGAGATAATTTTGTTATATTTTCCATAAAATAAATATGAATTTAAATCATTTATTATAAACTAAAATTCAAGATAACATTTAGAATTTAAAAATTACATTGTAAACCCATCCATTAAGGTTACAAAACACTTAATGTGTGCAATAAATCATGCCCAAGCGAATGATTTAAACAAAAAAAATAGAAAAAACAAAAAATCATACAAACACTTCGATTATTTAATGAAAGTCTAAACCAACATATAATTCCATGAAAATGAACTATGCTAGACTCCTCGTTGTATAGATTTATCCAATGTCATTGTATTTGATTTATGCTTACTCAAGAGTTTGGTAGCATAACAACACTTTCATGCAAAAGTGAGTGATAAAAATAGATAAGTATGGAATGATTAAATATATTTTGGGATGGAAAAGATCAATGGCTATGATGGAGGGTGATATCTCAAGACATGAGATTTTTCCAAGTGACATAATGAGGTTGAATGAGAGGGAAGAGGGTGCTTTGCTAGATTTTCCATAAAATAAGTTCTTGTCCAAGGGGACAAAGTGAAAGGAATAAAATAATTTTTAATTCATTTTGGGTACTTTTGGAAGAAATACCCATGCCTCAAAGGATATGGGGTATTTTTCAAAATAGTAAAATTTAATGTTAGTGGTTGGTTTGGGGTATTGGAGTGGGTTAACCCACTTAATTAAGAATTATGATTGCGCACATGATTAGAGAAGAGATTAGGTGAGAATTAGGAGATAATTAAAAGTGATGGAGGATGGAACATTTGGAGAGATAAATTAAATAAATAAAATTATTTATTTAATTAATTTGGAGGAAATATGATGAGAGGTAAGGTTGGATAAATAATTAAAATTAATTATTTACCTTGGGCTAGGCCTTAGGAAAATAGAAGAAATAATCTTAGATGAATATCAGAGTAGTGAATATTAATTAAATAATAAAATATTATTAATTAATATAGAGATTGAAGGTGAGGTGAAATAGTGATAGAATTGATCAAATGTAATGATAAATTTTAGGTTTCTACATTTTTTCCCTTTTTGAAATGACATTAGAATAGCATTATTTCAAAAAAAAAAATATAGCCCATACAAAGGGAAATGAGGTGAAGACAATTCCCTAGTGTGGATAAGATAAAATATAATAATTGGAATGGACATTTTCTCCCTAAAGGGTTTCCCCATGTAAATTTTGTGTTTTATGGTTTTATGTTTAAATATGAAAAATAACTAAATGTATGTGAAATCTTAAATGAAACTGTAAGTGTAAAAGGATTTGAAACAAAGTCTTTACAACCCTTTCCTGATTGATTTGCATTAGGAAGGAATTTTCTACACTCTTCTTTCCTTTTAGTATAAGCCCTAAGTTCAAACCCTAGGGGTTATAACCATGGATGATTCAAAAAATGTAAAGGAAATTAGTATTTTGTAATGATAATCTAGGCTAATTAATTGAGTGTACATATAAATAAACCAATATTAGTTGAATAAGAAAGAAGGGAATTAATGATTGAATTTGATATTTATAAAATTAAATGTGGAAGAGGATTAGGTACTTATCTATGGACATTATGATGAAGATGTAGTGCAAATTTCACTTCTTTCAAACTAATATGTGGTATTCATCCATTTTTATATGGGCTTGTTGTACAAATTGTATATAAAAACATGAATTGAAGTATGTGATCTCATTGTTCCTGATCTTATAGAAGATGATGTAATTGAAAAAAAACTACATGATTTATAAAATACATACTTTAATTAAAAATACATACCTTCACTTTGAATATCATATCTTTGCATCCTTTCTTCATGAAATTTATGTTCCTTTTTTGTTGAATATGACCATGTAGTTTTATTTATCTTTGTCCTTTTATTTCCATCTCATTCTTTGCAAAATATTGCTTGATAATTCCTTCAAAAATTTTGTTGTCTAGTCTCTCAAAATTGTAATTACAAATGTTCTAATTCCTTTCCAAATATTTCTCTTACAAAAAATCAAAACAAGAATATGAAATTTTATTGATTTTTTTATTTAAAAAATATAAAAAATTACCTCATATACATATGTCATTCACATAAAAATTTCTTTTACAAAAAAAATATCAAAGGACCTTTGTTCAAATGTCGATGATTATGGAGTTTTTAAATATTTTTTATTATAGGGCCTTCGATTGAAGGTCAACTATCAAGAAATTTCAATGTTAGTTAACTTAGTTTTGGCCACCCAAATCAACCTTTGAAAAAGTTACCTTCGAACAAAGGTAAAACCTTTGATCCAATGTACCTTTGTTTGAAGGACCTTCAAACAAAGGTCCTTGGCTAGCCACTTTCACTTTTTGCTTCAATTTTCCTCTAAAATTTTAGTTTCAAACCTCGGTTTGGACCTTCAAATGGAATGAACTTGACAAGATAATTTTTAAGATCATAGTCCTTGAAATGATCTTTCCAACAAGTATAATTTTTAATATATTTTGATTTATTATATATTTATTTTCTATGTTTTAGTGAACATAGGGTTTTTACTGAACATCAAGTTCTTTGTTCGACATGTGGAAAAATAGTAAAGTACTGAAAAAATTCCAAAAACAATTTGTACCCTAGGTATTGATGTCCTTGTTTCAGCAAAAAAAATTGAATTTTGATACATACAAAACAAGTTATTTGTTACGCCATACACCTATGTACAAATTATAATTAATCTAACTTCAAAAATTAATTAAAGAAAAATATGAAACAAAAATTATGAAAAGTTATTCATGCACTATATATTGATGTTATAAATCTATATTTTAAAAATTATAATTTTATCCTTTCTATTAAAAAATTTATGATTTACAACATAAACATCACTTTTTTAAAATGTTGTTTACCATTAAATGTTTTTATTAAAACTTAGGTAAAAAAAATCATAATTTTTTTCTTTTTTTTTTTTTAATATATTTTAGAATCTACACGTAAATCCTCATAAATCACTAGTTCACATGATTTTTGAATTCTTAACATTTTAGCTCTATTATAGATGTCAAAAAGTGAAGATTTAGTTAAAAATATTGATTTCAATGTCCCATTTTGACCAAAAAGTGGGACTCAATATTGTGGGATTACCCAGCTCACATGTAAATTTATACCCATGTTAAACACAATATAAAACAAAAGGTATCCCATTCTGCTATCGGATACTATGCTTTATCAAATACACAAAATCTATTATGCTAAGTTCCCTATGATTAGTAATAATTGATCAAAATAGTATGCCATCATTTAAATGGACCCTTTAACCACAATATTAAGGTTTTCCTAACCAAAAAATGTTTTCCTATCACTTTGGCAACATATTGCCACCTTACGTCAATACCCCAAGTAAATCACAAGATATAAACTTCTCTAGGGTGGTAAAGTATAATCATCCACTAGGTGGTCTTAAGTTCAAAAGATAGTTTAATACTTTTTAATGATTGATGTCATTGTTGGTTTCAAAATAATAATGTATCAAAACATTTGTAGAAGGGTTCCAAAATGTGACTAACTTAAAGTGTTAGCTAATTTTGATCCTTGAGATTAAAATAGGCCCAAGTGTAAAAAAGGTCTCAAATCAAGTTGCAAGTAATATTTCGGGCCAAAATGTAAAAAAGGGAAAAATTAGAAGTTTGACCAAGTATGGAAAAGGATTTTTTTGTTTTTGCTTTCTTACACCTATGTAGCAGAAACTTAGGGATTTCAGCTTAATGGTGTTGAAGAATTATGGAGAAGTTTCATCACATTTTAGAGAAACAAATGGAGAATGTGGCACATTGCAAGAGATATGGAAGGAGATTCTCCACATTTTAGAGACCCAAGTGTAGTGATGGCATGTTCAAAAATTCTAGAGGAATGGAACATTACGTGGAAATCAAGATTGGTGAGCAAGTTTGTTGTCTTTGGGTTTTCTTTATTGTGAGGAGTTTCCTCTCCTATTTTATTTAAATCATTTATTGTTACCAAGGTTCAATAGAACTATGTGCAATTGTTGTCATCTACTTGGTTTTGTTTCTATTATAAAGACATGGTATGGTAACACCACATTCATTGTTTTGGTCAATATTTTCCCAAGGGTTTTGTGAGAACATTGCACAGACCTATTATTTAAGATTCAAGGTCCATGTCTATGTATAAATTCCCTGTGGGTAAATGATTTTCCCTAACATACAAAAGTATCCATCAAAAGACAATGTGGTATCAAATGCATAGGACATATTGTTGAAAAGATCTGCCACATAGAGTAGAAGATTTTCCAAAAGGATGAGATAAAAAATAGTAAAGCTTGGATATCATTTTTCAAACTTCCACTCCCTGTTGAGGTGTAAAAAAGGCTTTGGCTAACCCATATAAAAATCATGGTTTAAAAATATTTATTTGTAGCACTTGCAAGGAATATAATGCAAAATGTTACAAGGTTACCTATTGTCATCAAAACCTATGGAAAACATAGTGAATAGTATGATAGTAGCAGAAGATACTAGGGACCATAGCCATAAAGTTGCACAACAAAAAGGGGCAGGCATCCTATGAGGAAAGCATGTTTTTTTGGTGGAGTTTGTGCTCTTTTGAGGCTTGCTTCAAAGGTTGATGTTATTAGTGATCCACATCATAGTGGAAGTCAAATATTTTAAAAAATGAGAGAGGTTTGATGCTCAACAATGAAAAAGGTATGTTTAATGATCTTAATTTCAATCCTGTTGAGGATAATACAAAGAGAATGATTAAATCTTCAAAGGACAATCCACATTTGCATTTAGAATTAGCAAAGAAAATAGTGTTCAAATAAGGGTTTCTCATGAAATGATAATATCAAAAACACTATGAGTATAACACTGAGAAATGAGTGGTAGTGTTATGGTAAATGGTTTATGGTGTAATATTAAGAAAGAGGAAATCAATCATTCCAATGATGAATGATAGTATACAGAGAAGGAGTTCAAGATAGCTTGAAAATGCATGCATCATGAAGGTAGTGACTTTGCAAGTATATGGAAATTTCAACTTCGGGGAGTATTATGATAACTCTCAAGTCCATAAATGTCTCTAATAATGGTAAGAAGGGACAAGGTAGAGTAGTTTCTATCAAAAAAGTTCCCAAGATCATCAAATGAATACATTCAAGTTGATAGTCAATAGTCATCATCATAGTACAGTCCTCACAAGAAATGTAGGTGAAGCTACAAGGAGTGATGTTAGCAGTGGGACAGATTGTAAGCATTGAATGATAGTCATCATGAAACCCTTGACACAAAGCACAATCACTGCAATATGACACTCAACAAATGCCATGGAGTATCCTTAGTATCAAGGAATTGACATAAAGGATAGCATATGGCCAAGATCCTTCATGCACAAAATAGTAAATGACAATCTACTATGAAAGAGATCCATTTTCTACTCGGACTTCAGAATTTGGAGTGCTTTTTGGTATTTCCAATGGTTGTAATGGTGACTTCCTGTATTTAGGTCATTTCCATTCATTTATGATTCAGGAGTTTCAGTTTACCTAACTACAGTGATTTGCATATGACTCTTTGATTGTGCTAGTCTTTTGTAAGTAGATGCAAGGCAACCTCATTCTATTCTAGGTGTATTAAATTGGTTTTAGAGTTTTTCTCTAATCCATTTATGGATTTAGATGGAGATTAATATGTACTGGTTGATTCAAATGATGAAATTGACCTTCAAAAAAAAATTCAAGATACAAAGGATTCAAGGAAAATGCATAAATGAAAATGGAAGACAGGACAAAGGCCATAAAGAAAAGTAACAGTGACCATGGTACACACAATGTGGAAAGTGAACAATGGTGAAAATATAAAGAAGAGGTCAATTATGAAAGATAGAAGGGTGGTTACACTACCCTAAGAATTGCATTAATGTGAACAATAACAATATATCACAGGTGACTAACACCTTATTATAGTGTGCTTTTAAGAGGATAGACACCATAATCATGATAAGAAAAAAGTGATAAGAACAAAGAAGACAATCGTCAATGTAAGGGGCATTCATGTAGGTTTTTCATATAAAGGAGGACTATGTAGAAGGTTCATTAAAGGGCAAAGTAACTATGAAGAACAAAACATGACAAACAATTTCAGTCCATGAGAGTGCATTTGTCTTATTTATGAGGGAATTCAAGCACAATTAAAGGATAGTTCACTTTGTAGCAAGAAAATCATGGCCATTCATAAGTACATAGTTCACAAGTTTCAGAATCTACACAATGAATAAAAGAAGCAAGCCTAAAGTGTTAAAAATATATCAGGTATAATACTGCAAAGTTTTAGTCATGAATAGTGAGGAATGATATGAGCAGTTTCACTCTTAAAATGGAACACTTTATGACTATAGAAACATTTCATCATTGCCACAATATCAAGTTTTTTCTATTTTAAGATGGAAGTCTAGTTGGAATTAAAAGGTTGAGCTCGTTTACAATATTATACTTTGGGGAATCTAGTCTCTTTGTATTAGAGTTTGACTAGCATATTAAAGTTATGTATTCTACATTCATGCAAATAGAGTTTTCACATCCTATGGTTATTCAGCTTCTTGGTGAGATTTCTAGATAAAATTATTGCTCTACTTCCTACCTTGATTATCCTAATTTTGTCTCTCATCTGAGCTGAGTAAGCTCATAGATAATCTAGTAGTCAGTGAAAATGATCCATTAGAAGGTTGATCTAGAGGATGACACAGGATAATCATTCAAGATAGTGCAAAGGTGCCTTCAATGTATCCAAGGCTAGTGACAGTAATGATAGGAAAGTCTATCAAGTTCATTATGATCATAGATTATTAAAGAGTCTTCAATGAATAACAATGCTAGGTAAAGATATGAAGATAGACACCCATAGTAGCAATCTGCAATGCATAAATCAAAACTAGTATTAGGAAGGAAATCAAGGTGATTATTGAAAGAACAACAAATCCATGACAATCTATGGCAATAGAGATAGTGAATTTGTACATTATTAAGACAGTGCGAGAAAATAAAAGACAAGTTCATGTCATCTATAGTTGAAAAGGTAATATGGAAATCATCAAGCTAGAGGGGGCAGGTTTACAATAATTATAGCTAGTTTTGGCCTTTTTTAAGAAGCCTATATGGTTATGGTTGAAATTGGTTGAACTTTGAAGGTAAAGGAGGGTAGCAAAGGGTAGTTTTGAACCCTCAAAAGTAGGATTTTTGGCTTTGCATGACCAAGAACTTTGAAATCACTTGCAAAAGATGATAGGGGCAACAAGTAGAGCTTTTCTAGAGATAGTTTAGATATTCATGAGGTAGTTTGGATAGTTGGACAGTCTTAATGTGAAATTTGAGCTTATTAAGGGCATATTGAGGGCATTTAAGAGCCTTTTGTGAAGCCTTAATGGTAGAAGAGGTCAAGGGATGACTTTTTCACCATTAAAACAACCTTTTAGAGCAATTTAAGGGGCTGAAAAGTAGGCATATTTGTTTTGGACGACCAAAGGAGGTTTGAATCAGCAAGAACATGTTCTTATCTTTTTGCAGCTATTGAACAACATAAAGGAAAGCCTTAGGCAATTTTTCACTAGTTATCTTCTCTCTTAGAGCATTCTAATGTAACTTTTCTAAGTTCTTTCATGTTGGAGCAATAGATGTAGCTCACTTTTAGACTTGTACAACTGTGTAAGAACCTCTTTTATCAATAAAATTTAGTGGTTTTTCCTTCTCAATGGTTGTCTCATTGTGTGTGTATGAATGATTGATACTTATTTATGTGATTTTATGTCTAAATCATCAAGTTTTTTGTCTCATTTCAACACCTTTAAATAGAAAGCATGCCTTATACAGGTCATGAGTTATGTCATTGACGTTTACACTCTTTATTTGTGAAAGATATGTCTAATCTTCCTTCTAAAGTTGTAAACATATCAACTTTCTCATGAAATATTGATGTAGAAGCATGGTAAAAAATTGAGTTGTGTGAGTTTTAGTTGGGTAATTGGGAAATTGTGTGTTAAAACAATAGAATAGGTTTGAAAACCTTTTTGGTGCACCACCTTAGGAAGAATTAAATTCATTTTCATGTTTTCCTTCTTACTCTTTTCTTCAAAAAATCATTGGTACAATTAGTTTAGGTGATAGTTCCAAGGGAACCAGCCCTCTCTAGAGGTTATCTTTCATCATAGGTGACCCAAAAACCTAGAAGATATCCAATTTTTCACTAGTAAGCTAAGTTCTATAACTTAACAAGGGCGCAATATTGGGTGATAACAGTTTTGGCACACCCGATGGGACCATTTGAGCTATCACAATTCAAATTTCATCTTATCATTGCTAATATTTGATGTTTATATCAATAAATTCTACCTTTAGAGGCTAAGTATCTACACATCTAGTGACTCCAACTCTATTCTAGTGGTTTTTGAAAGACCAAGTGCTAGTATGTTATCAATTTTTTGCAACAAATCAATCATTAATTCTGATTTTATAACATTTCTATGAATTTCTAGCTTGTTTGATGCTACATTATGTCTTCATTTTATGGAGATATCTTTGACCACCCACCCTTTCATAAATTCTTCTCATTTATATCCTAATCAGCTATACCAAGCATAATATGTTGTTGGTTTTGTCTCAAATAATTCATTAACAACATGTTACTAGCAAAAATATCATGCTTGCCACCCACCCCCCCTGCTCAACCTTCTTGGCAACCTTCTGATCAATTTGAAGAAGTCATGGCTAAGCTAAACTAGCCTCATTACCTTCCTAGCTAGCCTCAAAATGTTGATAATATGGGTATTAGTGACATCAAGAGCATATTGATTGACTTCAATAAGAGATTGGATGATATCAAGAGACAATAAGAGTTTGATTTACAGTAGGAGGAGTTAGCTTACCAAGCTTATCAATACCAATAGGATATGGATATACAAAGAAAGAAATATGAGGAGTATCTTACAAGAGAGATTGCTACAAAAGAGGAACACATGAGGTTATTGCTTGAATCAATGCTTGCAAAGGAAAAGCTTCCCAAATATGAATTCCAAGTTCCAGGCAAGGTAAGCCTCATAAGTTTTCAAATCATCCTCTTAAGTTTCAAATACCAAGTTTTAGGGACCTACATCCTTTGCAAGAGCCTAGTATCCCTCAAGAACATCCTTCTACAAAATGTATACCTCCTCACAAAACCCAACAAGACCTTTATAATCAACCTTCTTTTCCTATAACTGTTTTTCTTTGTAAAGATGGTCCCATTGTTTACCGAGATAGTTGGTTTAGTGAGAAAGAAAATGAGGTTTTTGGGGAAGAACAAGAAGAATATTTTGATGTTGGTACACTTGTAGATGAGTTAAAAGATGAAAAATTGATCTTGAAGCAAGAGTTTGAAGAGCATGGTATTTTAGGGCTGCAAGTTGGCAAACAAGCAGGAAGTGTTGAAGATGAAGTTTTGATTGATTTCTTTGAAGAATTCCCATCTTTTTTTGAGGATGAAGAGGAGAGCATAAAAGTTTCATTGGCATCACAAGATTTGGAACAAATAAAATATGAGCATGAGCATGAGAAGGTGTTGGTTTATGAAGAATCACATGAAAACAACTTTGTTTTACAAAATGTAGAAGAAGTTGATACACATAAGGTTGTTGATCAAACTGAGTATGAAGTCAAAATTAGTCCTTTTATAAAAAAAAGAAAGGAAGAGGTTAAAGAGGACTTATTTTGGGATGATTTGGAGGTGTTTTGTTCAAACTTAGAATTTAAATCAGGGCCTCTACAAGAGGAAAATCATGAGCAACAAGGATATGGTGCACAAATATTCATACCTTCATCAAATCAACCAAAAGAAATGAAGCAATTAAATCAGCATGATGATAAGACAATAGACCACAAGCACGAAACTAGAAAGGATACCTCTAATTTTTTCATTTCAAGAGCATGTCCAATCAGACATTTTGCAAGAATGGAGTCCAAAAAAGCATCAAGATTAATGCTTGCACCCAAGCATGAAGTTGTAGCTAAAGATGAAAGCATTCAATCCATTTATCCATCTCAAAATAATAGTATGTTTGGTCAACATGAAGAGGTAAGTAGACTTTTTTTCATTTTCCAAGAAGTATTGAAGAAACTGGTTGAACATTTGACATTTCTTCACTTCCTCGTGGATGCACATAAACATGTGAAATATTACAAACTAGTGAGAAAAGGAAGCTAATTCAAGGAGCCAGTTAATGGTTTTGTTTGAAAAAGTTTTGTTGCTTGTTAGGGTAGGATAGGATAGGTTTATTTCGAGTTAATAAGTGTCGATGCATGATGTTGGCCTATCTTTCCTCCAATTGCTAAAGCACAAATAGTATAGGTGTTTAGTTAGTTGGTTAAAAGGTGTTATCAGCTAGTTGGCAAGTCTGAATTTCGGTTTGCCTCAAATATTTTGACTCCTATGACCAATAGATATGCTAGGGCATTGGTCTTAGATGCTTAGCAGGAAATCATTTTGTAGAGCTTGCCAAATATGTTAGCTAATTTCAATCCTTGAGATTAAAATAGCCCCAAGTTTGAAAAAGGTCTCAAATCAGGTTACAAGTAATACTTGGGGGCCAAAATGTAAACAAGGGAAAAATGAGAAGTTTGACCAAGTCCTAGGTGCCAAGTATGGAAAAGGAGTTCTCTTTTTTTCTTTCTTACACCCATGTAGTAGAAACTTAGGGTTTCCAACTTAATGGTGTTCAGGAATTATGGAGCAATTTCCTCACGTTTTAGAAATATAAATGGAGAATGTGGCACATTGTAAGAGATATGGAAAGAGATCCTCCAAGTTTTAGAGATGCAATGTAGTGATGGCATGCTGAAATTTTTTTGAGGAATGAAACATTACGTGGAAATCAAGACTAGTGAGAAGGTTGGTTGTCTTTGGGTTGCCTTTATTGTGAGGAATTTCCTCTCCTATTTTATTGCAGTCATTTATTGTTACTAAGGTTCAATAAAACTATGTGAAAAATTTGTCATCTTCTTGGTTTTGTTTTTGTTATAAAGACATGGTATGGTAACATCAAATTCATTGTTTTGGTCAATATTTTACCAAGGGTTTTGTGAGAAAATTACACAGACCTATTATTTAAGCTTCGAGGTTTATGTCTTCATATAAATTCCCTGTGGGTAAATGATTTTCCCTAACATACAAAAGTCTCCATAAAAAGATAAAGTGGTATCAAATGTGTAGGACATGTTTTTTAAAAGATTTTCCATAGAGAGTAGAAGATTTGCCCAAAGGATGAGATCAAAAATAGTAAAGCTTGGATGTCATTTTTCAAACTTCCACTCCTTGTTGAGGTGTACAAGAATGCTTTGGCTAACTTGTATAAAAATCATGGTTTAAACATATTTAGTTGTAGCACTTGCAAGGAATATAATGCAAAATGTTACAGGGTTACCTGTTGTCATCAAAACCTATGGAAAACATAGTGAATAGTATGGCATTAGCATAAAATACTAGGGACCATGGCCATAAAGTTGCACAAAAAAAAGGGGAAGTCATCCTATGAGGAAAGCATGTTTTTTTGGTGGAGTTTGTGTTCTTTTGAGGCTTGCTTCAAAGGTTGATACTATTAGTGATCCACATCATAGTGGAAGTCAAATATTTTAAACAATGAGAGAGGTTTGATGCTCAACAATGAAAAAGGTGTATTTAATGATGATAATTTCAATCCTATTGAGGATAGTACAAAGAGCATGATCAAATATTCAAAGGACATTCCATAGTAGCATTTAGAATGAGCAAAGAAAATAGTGTTCAAATAAGGGTTTCTCATGAAATGATAATATCAAAAACACTATGAGTATGACATTGAGAAATGAGTTGTAGTGTTATGGAAAATGGTTGATGGTGTAAGATTAAGAAAGAGGAAATCAATAATTCCAATGATGAATGATAGTAGACATAGAAGGAGTGCAAGATACCTTGACAATGCATGCATAATGAAGGCAGTGACTTTGCAAGTATATGGAAATTTCAACTTCAAGAAGAATTATGATAACTCTCAAGTTCATAAATGTCTCTAATAATGGTAAGAAGGGACGAGACAGAGTAGTTTCCATCAAAAAAGTGCTCAAGGTCATAAAATGAAGACATTCAAGTTGACAGTCAACAGTCATCATCACAGTACAGTCCTCACAAGCAATATAGGTGAAGCTATAAGGAGTGATGTTAGCAGTGGGGCAGATTATAAGAATTGAATGGCAGTCATCATGAAACCCTTGACACATAGAACAATCACTACAATATGGAAGTCAAAATATGACATGGAGTATCCATAGTATTAAGGAATTGACATAAAAGATAATATATGACCAAAAAACTTCATGCACAAAACAAGAAATGACAGTCTGCTATGAAAGAGATCCATTTTGTACTCAAACTTCAAAATTTGGAGTGCTTTTTGGTATTTGTGATGGATGTAATGGTGACTTCCTATATTTACATCATTCCCATTCATTTGTGATTTAGGAGTTTTAGCTTGACTAAATAGAGTGATTTGGATATAACTCTTTGATTGTGCTAGTCTTTTTTGCAAGTAGAGGCAATGCTACCTCATTTTGTTCCAGGTGTATTAAATTGGTTTTAGAGTTGTGCTCTAATCCATTTATGGATTTAGATGGATATTAATATGCATAGGTTGATTCAAATAATGACAGTGACATTCAAACAAAAGTTCAAGATACAAAGGAGTCAAGGATAGTCCATAAATGCAAATGGTAGACAGGAAAAATCCCATATAGGAAAGTAACAGTGATCATGATACACACAATGTGGATAGTGAACAATGGTGATATTCTAAAGAAGAGGTCAATTATGACAGTTAGAAGGGTGGTTACATTACCTTAAGAATTTCATTAATGTGAATAGTGACAAGATATCACAAGTGACTAACACCTTATTATAGTGTGATTTTAAGAGGGCAGACACCACAATTAGAAAAAGAGCTCAATCAAAAATCACAAAAGGATAAACTTTATAAGATGCAAAGTGATAAGAACAAAGAAGATAGTCATTAATGTAAGGGGCGGTCATGTAGTTTTTCATATAAAGGGGGACTATGCAAAAGGTTCATTAAATGGAAAAGTAACTATGGAAAAAAAATCATGACAAACGATGTCAGTCCATTAGAGAGTGCATTTGTCTTATTTATGAGGGCAGCCAAGGACAATTAAAGGATAGTTCACTTTGTAGCAAGAAAATCATGGCCATTCACAAGTACACAATTGACAAGGTTCAAAATCTACATGATGAAGAAAAGAAGCAAGCTCAAATTGTTGGAAATATATCAGGTATGAGACTACAAAGTTTTAGTCATGAACAATGAGGAATGATATGAGCAGTTTCACTTTTAAAATGGAACACTATGACTACAAAAGCATTCTATCATTTCCATAGTCTCAAGTTTCTTCTATTTTAATATGGAAGTCTAGCTGGAGTTAAAAAGTTGAGCTTATTTACAATATTATACTTTGGGGAATATAGTCTCTTTGTATTATATTTTGACTAGCATATTGAAGTTATGTCTTCTAAATTAATGCAAATAGAGTTTTCACATCCTATGGTTATTCAGCTGCTTGGTGAGCTTTCTAGATTAGAGTATTGCTCTACTTCCTACCTTGATTATCTTAATTTTGTCTCTCAGCTAAGCTGAGTAAGCTCATAGATAATCTAGTAGTCAGTGGAAATGATCCATTAGAAGGTCGATCTAAAGGGAGATATAGGAAAACCATTCAAGATGGTGTAGAGGTTCCTTCAATGTATCCAAGGCCAGTGTGACAGTAATGATAGGAAAGTCCATCAAGTTCATTATGATCATAGATTATTAAAGTGCCTTCAATGAACAACAATGTTAGGTAAAAATATGAAGCTAGGTAGTGCATAGTAGCAATCTACAATGCATAAATCAAAAATAATATTAAGAAGGTAGTCAAGGTGACTATTGAAAGAACAATGAATCCATGAAAATCTATGGTAGTAGAGATAGTGAATCTGTATTACCTTATGACAATGGGACAAAATAAAAGACAAGTTCATGCCATATATGGTTGAAAAGAGAATATGGAAATAATCAAGCTAGAAGGAGAGGGTTTGCAACAATTAGAGTCATTTTTAGCCTTTTTTAAGACGCCTATATGGTTATGGTTGAATTTGGTTGAACTTTGAAGGTAAAGTAGGGCAACAAAGGGTAGTTTTGAACCCTCAAAAGTAGGCTTTTTGGATTTGCACGACCAAGAACTTTGAAATCACTTGCAAAAGGTGACATGGACAACAAGTAGATCTTTTCTAGGGTAGTTCAAATATTCATGAGGCAGTTTGGATAGTTAGACAGTCTTAATGGGCAGTTTGAGCTTATTAAGGGCAGTTTGAGGGAATTTAAGAGCTGTTTGTGAAGCCTTAATGGTAGAAGAGGTCAAGGGATGACTTTTTCACAACTAAAACAACCTTTTGGAGTAATTTAAGGGGCTGAAAAGTAAGCATATTTTTTTTGGATGACCAAAGGAGGTTTGTATCAACAAGCACATGTTCCTATCTTCTTGTAGCTATTGAATAGTATAAAGGCAAGCCTTAGGCAGTTTTTTCACAAGTTCTCTTCTCTCTTAGAGCACTGTATTGTAACAATTTTGAGTTCTTTCATGTGTGGAGCAACATATGTCGCTCACTTTCAGACTTGTACAACTGTGTAAGCACCTCTTTTATCAATAAAATTCAGTGGTTTTTCCTTCTCAATGGCTATCTCAATGTGTGTGTGTGAATGATTGATGCTTATTTCTATTATTTTATGTCTAAATCCTCAATTTTTTTGTCTCATTTCAACACCTTTAAGAAGAAAGCATGTCTTATATAGATCATGAGTTATTTCATTGACATTTACACTCTTTATTTGTGAAAGATATGTATATTCTTCCTTCTAAAGTTGTAAAAATATCAACTTTATCATGAAATACTGATGTAGAAGCATGCTAAACAATTGCATTGTGTGAATTTTAGCTGGGTAATTGGGAAATTATGTGTTAAAAAAGCATAATAGGTTTGAAAAACTTTTTGATGCATCACCTTAGGAAGAAGTAGGTTCATTTTCATGTTTTCCTTCTTACTCTTTTCCTTAGCAAAGCATTGGTACAGTTAGTTTAGGTGATAGTTCCAAGGGAACCAACCCTCTCTAGAGGTTCTCTTCCATCATAGGTGACCCACAAACCTGGAAGAGATCAAATGCTTCACTAGTAAGCTAAGTTTTGTAACGTATCAAGGGTACAATATTGAGTGATAACATAAAGTACATGGAGGATTGCATAAATAATAAATTAATCATATCATTAACTATAGCCAAAATTCCTCAAACTAGACATAACACCATCATGATAACACTTTTTAGATAAAATTTATAAGTATCAATCCATCACCATACCATAAATTAAACTCACTATTAAATATATATGTACATATATCTAGTGAATAAAATAATGATAAGATGCATCCACAAACCTATCATAATCATCAAGTAATAGTTCTTCACTAAATCTTGTATGAGCATTAGGTGATGAAGAATAATGAAAATGAAAAATCCTATAGTTTCAACTTGAGAGGATAATGAAATTTCATTATTATGCATACTATTAATACAAAAGTTCATATAATGAAGGGTTATAATTTATTCCATCAATGAGGGTAAGAGTTGCATGCCTAACCATGATTAAAATAAACATTCTTGAAATTCAAGCTAATCCTCAAAAGAGACTCTCTAACAAAATTTAACCTCGTATTTATTGACATTGTGATATGTACCTAACAGACATAGAACAATTGATTAACTCTACAAGATTTCCACGTGAATCCAAGGTCTAATTATCTGAAGAACTTAATGTAATAATGTTCTTAGTCCATAATAAATTTATAATTACAAGAACATTTATTAACTTTAAATAAAGGTTACAAATTTTATAACTACAAAAATCAACCTTAACAAGCACATGTGATAATTAAACTCAAAGGAGAGGATTTCTACTATAAAGGCATGTGACTATGTCCCATTCTAAACTATCAAATATTAGATAGCTCATGTTATACTAGCTAGCAATTGGGTGAGACAAGCCCCTAAATAAATGGAATAAATTGTTGTTTCCAATTCAACCCTTTTCAAAAATGGGTGTACTCAACTACCCATCTCAATTATAGGTCCAATGATACCATTTTATCCTATGGATGGAAGATGTGAAAATTTGGGCTTGAGCTTGGTTTTGGTCTAGAAGATAGTATTCAATAAGTTGTAATCTACTAGCCATAGTCTTAAATCTTATGAGGTGGTTGAATTAATAAAGTTAAAATCATATACAAAATAAAAGTGTGGATATTCCCAAACTAGAGAATATAAAAAAATGCATATAAGCCCCAAATAGATATTGTGGATTGATAAAAAAACATACTCAATTTGTCATTCTTAATTATACAATTCTATACAATTGATACCATAAGAAAGATTGGATTGAACATGATTTGGCCTCATATTTAATTGGTGGAAAAAATATAATTTCCAATCTTGATTTTAAATCTAGTTGAATTTTTTCCCCTATTCCTTTGATGTATGGAAGGAATACCAAAGATTAGAATAATTAGCATCTTGGTGCTTATAGATTTTAAACTTTGTAAGGTTTGAAATAATTAGCATATTTAATCAACAAGTTGAATGCCAAAGTTCATCATATAAGGAATACTTCTAGAAAACTACTAAACTAGACACAAATGACATATCACACACAAAGCATTATTTATATCTAACACATATAAGCCAAAGATGGTCATACACAAGATGAGATAATGATGCAACTATAACGATGGTGCTTTATTACCAATACTAACCCTAATCCCTTTGTTTGAAGCCACAATGTAACAATATATAGGGCTTAATAAGAGAAGCCATAACTTAGTGACACAACCAAAATACATGGCCAATGCCACATTATTTAACTAGATCCAATATAATCATATAGGTCATTTTGTTTATGGATCCTGGTCTTATTGGTTAATATTTATAGTGTGGGGATGTAGGGGGCTATGCCCCTATAGGGTCGAAGAGGTGTGCACCTTGACAAGGGGTTTGGGGGTAACACCCTTGAAAGACACATTTTTCATATATATTTTTTTATTGTAAATTTGGACCATTCATTATTAGGTCACAAATTTGACGGTAGATTATGTTGTTTTTTATTACCTTAGAAGGAAACCCTCGTTTATGAGGGTATTGTATTATGACTCAAAATTGCATTATGAGGAGACTATGAGAGAATGAAGAGGAAGTTATAGTAGATGCATTGTAGGTTGTATTCCTTCATTTTTGTATGAAATAAAGGAAAGGACTGATAATTTCTCTATGGGTGTAGCCTTAATTGGGTGAATTTGTTGAATGCATAAGACAACTAAGAGGGGGTGAATCATTTGTACATTAAAATATGAAAACCCTTATTAACATTTAGATCTGCATTAGTCCTTAAACCCTTAAAAAACACTTAAACCCTTACCAAGAATTACCAGAATGTAAACATGAAAAGAAATAATACAAACGCATCCAAAAACATGAGAACACCAAATTTAGGTGGAAAACCCAAGAAGGGAAAAACCACGATGATGATTATCCCATAATATAAATTAATTACAACATTAAATACAATAGGCTCATTTCAAGAGGGCTCACTACCCAAAAAATAAAGGAAGGGCTCACTACCAGATTAGAAAGAAGAAGAAAGAATATTGTTACAATGAGAAATCCATCTCAAAGCAATAGAAAGATCCACCACTTCTTCACCAGAATATTCACACTCTCTCTATAGAATGTAGACACCTTTTTCTCACTACTTCTAGTAGTCTTAGGCATTAAAGCTCATTCTACATTTAACACTTTCATATTTCAAATATCAACACACATCACACACACATCCTTCATCAACTCAACATTCATATATACCATCTTCAACCTTGAAAAAAATTGACAAGGTTAGTTATGCAACTCAACTATGTAGATTCAAATTAGATTAGCACCAAAAATATTCCCATGGTGGAAAGGAATGAAGGAAGACCACAAAAAACCTTAACTTAGATCCAAATCCACTCATGCATGCCACACCACGCTTCCACAAACACCAAAGCATATCCTTAATTTGTGTAAACACCCAAGGTTGGTCGAACTTGTGTTAACACCATTAAGAAATTAAGTACACACTTCCTTTGATCCAAAGATGATTCACGTACCATACACAAAACTTAAACATAATCTAGAATATTCTATCAACATCTTAAAATCTAAAAACTTCTTCATGACATCATACACCAGAAGGACATATTCATTTTGCACAACCAGTTAACCTTCCACACATTGCAACACCTCAATCCGCTCTTGTGGAGTACCAAAACAAAAAAAACTTAGACTAAAGATAGATATGAGAAATATAATCACACCCTCAAATCCACAAGACCATAAACCACACTATGGAGAAATGTGGAGCAAAACCATTTCTCCCAGACAACACTACTTTCACAGTTCACACACTGGTGAACACAAATTTCTCTGCAAAACAATCCAAAACCTGAAACTTTACATATAACACCTTTGAACACCTCTAATCAATATATATAAACTACATAAGAAAATATTTGACCATGAATAAATACGGAGCAAAACTAGATCACTAAAAATAACTTGGAAACCAAGCACCATAAACTCAAACTCATCATTTGGAGCACATCTGAAAAATATCAACCACAAAAGAGGTTGAACATCATCAATCACCAATACAATATCATCAAAGCAACAATAGAGGTTGGCATTAGTGATACTACTAATTACAACATAATGCAACCAATCAAAACATCATTACAAACTTCCAATAATCTCTTCATAGACTTGTTGACATCAATGCAACAACCTAATTTTGACATCAATGACAAAACAAAAGCTCCTCATATTTCTAACAATCTCCCCCTTTGTCATTGATGGCAACACATGATGTGAAAAAAAACCAACAACAAGAACAATAACTCTGATTACCAAAACACATACTGCAACATAGTGCATAATGCTCCCTTACACATTCTCTTTCTCCCCCTTTTATCGTACTCTCTCCTTTTTTACATTACTCTCTCCCCCTTTGACATCAATCACAAAGGGAAACACACTTGTACCTTTTCCCCTTTTACATACACTTTTTTTTCTTCAAAGGAAACACCTAGAAGGGACAATAGCTACTCTACAATTACCTTTTATTTTACTACACTCTATTGTTTTCAAACCTTCTCAACATAATTCACCATCTAGAAACCATTACACATATCCATACAATGACAACACTTACTCCCCTAGCTGCAACAACCAGCAATGCCACTACCTACTCCCCCTAAGAGGTAGCCACCAACATCAGTCTAGAAAAAAGGAATGGATCTTGAGATCCACGGGACTGGTGCATATCCTTATGCATATAACTGAAATAAGGAGGGGTAATAACCCTATAATATCCCAAAGATACTCAAAATTATCCTTAGGAAGAGCCTTCATGAAGATATTTTCAACTTGATCCTTTGTAGGTACATACTCCAACTTCACCTCATTCTCTACAACCTTATCTCTCAAAAAGTGATACCAGATTAAAATATGCTTTGTCCTTGAATGCACTATCGAATTCTTTGAAATGTTAATTACACTTGTATTATCACATAAGATAAAAATAGGTTCATCATATATCACTCTAATATCCTTCAAATTTTTCTTCATCCATAACACCTGTGTGCATCATGATGCTACAACAATGTATTTTTCCTCTATAGTAGATAATGACACTGAATCCTTCTTCTTGCTTAGCCAAGGCACCAACTTGATTTTAAGAAATAATGTACCACCACTTGTAAAAAAATTTCATCTACACAACTTTCCCAATCTGCATCTGTGTAAGCACTCAGAGAGAAATCATTATCCTTTGGATACCACAAACCATGTTCTATAGTTCCCTTCAAATATCTGAACATCCTCTTCACTGAACATGTGACTCTTTAGGATCTTCTTGAAATCTAGCTACAAGACAAACTACATGCATGATATCTGGTCTAGTAGCAGTTAGATACAATATTCCTCCAGTCATTGATCTATACTTTCTCTCATCAGCCTTAGGAGATTCATCATCCTTTCTTATTTTGCAACTAGTAACCACATAAGTACATATCGATTTAGAGTCTTCCATCTCAAAATTCTTCAACATTTCCTTGGCATGCATGGATTGTGAAATAAATATCCCTATCTTTTTCTAATTGATTTGAAGTCCAAGGAATAAATTCATCTCCCCAAACATAGACATCTCAAACTCTTTCTGCATCTCTTCTAGAAATCTCCTATACATAATTTTATTACCTCCAAAAATTATATCATCAACATACACAACCATAATCAAAATTTGATCTTTTTCAACCTTAAAGTAAAGATTACTATTTGTGGTACCTTTATTGAATCCTTGATGCAATAAGTACCTATCCAATCTTCTATACCAAGCTCTAGGAGCTTTCTTGAGTCCATATAATTCCTTCTTCAATCTACATAGCATATTAGGATCATCTTATAATTGAAAGCCTTTTGATTGTTCAATATTAACCTCTTTATCTAACTCGCCATTCAAGAATGCAAAATTCACATCCATCTAATACACTTTGAAATCTTTGTGCTGCAAAAGCCAGAAAAACATCCTAATAGCCTCCATCCTTGCCACCAGAGCAAATGTCTCCTCAAAATCTATACCTTCTACTTGTGAGTAGCCTTTACACACAAGTCTTGCTTTATTTCTTACCACCTCTCAACTCTCATTCAATATTTTCCAAATACCCAATTAGTTCCAATCACATTCTTGTTTGTTGGACTTGGGACAAGTTCCCAAGTCTGATTCTTCTTAATTTGCATCAATTCTTCTTCCATAGCCTTGATCCAATATTCATCTTTCAATGCTTCAATCATTGTTTTAGGTTCAAATTTGGAAAGTGAACATAGGTTTACTTGTTCTTCTATCATAGTAGTCTTTCTTCTTGTTAATACACCTTTTCTTTTGTCGCCAATAATTTGATCTTCTGAATTCAATTCTTCTACACATACTTAGGGGTTTCAAGGATCTTTTTCAAAGCTTCTTCCTCTTCAACCTACACTTATTTTTCCTTACCTTAATCTTTCTCTTCCTCTTTGCAAGAGGACACATCTGATTCATATCCATTTATCATCAATAAATTTTTATGTAAGTCTTCATCCACTTTGACACTTGCACTTTCAAAAATCCTTTCCAACCTCTTGTTGTAGCACTAGTAATCCTTGCTTCTTGTAGAATATCCAAGGAATATTCCTTCATTAGATCTTGCATCAAACTTTCCTAAGATTTATTCATCTCTTATGATATAGCATTTTCTTCCAAATATTCTAAAATATTTCATAGTAGGGGTTCTTCCATACCATAACTCAAAGGAAGTATTTGAATTTTTTGTCCTTTGTTAAGTATGTAGACTACAACATGAATTGCTTCTCTCTAATAGACATCCGGTAGATTTTCTTCCTTCATCATTGTCCTTACTGCTTCTTGAATAGTCCTATTCTTCCTTTCCATGACTCCATTTGACTAAAGAGTCTTAGGAGCTGACAAATGCCTCTTTATTCAATGATCTTCACAAAAAGTGTTAAACTCATTAGAGGTTAATTCTCCACCTCTGTCAGATCTCAAACATTTGATTTTTATATCCATTTCTTCTCAACCATAGCTTTGAATGCCTTAAAATTATCTAAATCTTTTGATTTTTCTCTTAGAAAAGTAACCCAAGTCATTCTAGAATAATCATTAATTAATAGCATGAAATGCATGTCACCTTGAAAACTTTAGATTCTTGTAGGTCCACAAAGATCTCTATGCACTAGCTCCGAAGGACTGGTAGTAGATTGTTCTTTGACTTTGAAACTTTTTATAGCTTGCTTCCCAATCTGACATTCCTTGTAGAAAACATTAATAGGCTTTGTAATCTTTAGAAGATCTCTCACGGATTGACTTGAACTGATCCTCAATAGGCTATTGAAATTGATGTGACACATTATTTTATGACATAGCCAACTTTCATTAATTTGAGTCATATAGCATTGACCATTTGCACCCTTATGTTGATAAACATTTCCATATGTACTTCATCCTATTGCAACCATGGTTTTAGAGCCTTTTCTGATATCACAACCATTGTCTTGAAACACAAGATTATATCCTTTTATACACATTTTCCCAACGCTCAAAATATTATTCAGCAAACCCTTAACATAAAGAACATCATCTGTATTATGCTTTCCATCAAAACTAATTGAACCTTTCCCACATATCTTAGTAGATGGATCATCACCAAACTCAACTAAACCACCCTCAAACTTCTCAAGATTAAAAAACTTACTCTTATCACCTGTCATGTGATTTGAGCATCCACTATCAATGATCCAATTGTTCTTCTCTTCTCTAGCATGAAAAGTAGTCACCAGACCTGCTTTTGAAGCAATTTCCTTTATACATATCTCAAAATTAGCAAAATTAGTTCCAACATTTAGAACCATGAACAAGAATTCATCACCTTCATCGTCAGAGTAATTAGATTCATTATCAGATATACTTGCATCTTCTTTAACATAATATTTTTTCTTAATTGAATTACTTGTATTCTCCTTAGGTCTATCTCTTGAAGCTTTGACATGACATCTTGAAGCATAATGACCAATTTTTCCACAGTTAAAACATTTGAAAGGTAACTTACCTCTATATTTTCCACTACCCTTTTTCAATCTTCTCAGAAAATTTACTTCTACATCATCAACATCATCTTGATTTGATTCCCCATTCTTCTTTTCTTTTCCAACTTTAAAATTGGTCTCCTTTTTTACATCACTTGGACCATACTCTCTCAATTCAAAAGTAGTTAAAGTGCCAAAAAACTGATCTCTAGAATACTAATCTAAATTCTAAAATTCTTTAATAGTAGAAACTTTGTGACTATAAGCTTTAGTAAGAGTTCTTATTACCTTCTTTACCACCTATTCTTCTTCAAGGTTTCCTCAAAGGCCTCTAATGGAATTGACAACTTCATCCACTCTATGCATGTAGCTTGTAATATCTCCATCTTCTATCATCCCTAAGGTCTCAAATTTAGTATGAAAATTCTACATCCTTGCTTGCTTGGCTTTATCATCTCCTTCATAGATGCTTTCCAACTTTTTCCAAATTTCACCAATAGTTTTAAAACTCGTAAATTTCACATGTTGTGAATTAGAAAGACCACTTAAAAGAGAATACCTTTCTTTGCAATTGTTCACATATGACTTGATCTCATCATCAATACTTAGACTATTTGTAGGAATTGTATATCCAATTTAAACGGACTTCCAATTTCCAAATCCCAAGGAAATAAGAAAACCTTCCATCCTAATCTTCCAAAATTCAAAGTCATATCCATCAAACAAAGGAGCCTCCTTCTTGTGCACCATCATAGATCTACCTCAAGAAATTAAGCTTTCTTCTAAGGAACCTTGATCTAATACCAATTTTTGAATGCACAAGACAACATAGAGTGGGAGTGAATTAGGTGTAAATTAAAATATCAAAACCCTTATTGACATTTAGATCTACATTAGTCCTCAAACCCTTAAAAACCACTTAACCCTTATCAAGCATTACCATAATGTAAACATGAAAATCAATAATGCAAAAACATCCAAACACATGAGAACACTAGACTTACATGGAAAACCAAAGAAGGGGAAAACCACGATGAGGATTAGCTCACAATATAAAGTGATTACAACACTAAATACAATAGGCTCATTGTTAGAGGGCTCACTACCCAAAAAAGAAAGGAAGGGCTCACTGTTAGATTAAAAAGAAGAAGAAAGAAGTTTGTTACAATGAGAAATCCATCTCAGAGAGATAGAAAGATCAACCACTTCACCAGAATATTGACACTCTCTCTGTAGAATGTAGACACCTTCTACTCACTACTTCTAGTAGTCTTAAGCATTAAATCTCATTCTACATTTCACACTTTCGCATTTCACATCTCAACACACATCACACACATCCTCCATCAACTAAATGCTCATCAAACACCGAAGCATATTTGCAATTATTGTAAACACCCAAGGTCGGCCAAACCTATGTTAACACCATTAAGCAATTAAGTGCATGCTTCCTTTGATTCAAATATGACTCACAAACCATACATAAAACTTAAAAATAATCTAGAATATTCCATCATCCTGGAATCCAACTTCTTCATGACATCATACACTAGAAGAACATATTCATTTTGTACAACTAGTTAACCTTCCACACACTACAACACTTAAATCCACTCTTGTGGAGAATCAAAACAAAAAAACTCAAATTGAAGATATATATGAGCAATCTAAGCACACCCACATATCCTCAAGACCATAAACCACACTATGGAAAAATGTAGAGAAAAATGATCTCCTAGATAACACTACTTTCACAGTTCACACACTAGTCAACACAACTTTCTCTACACAACAATCCAGAACCTGAAACTCTAGATATAACACCTCTGAACACCTCTAATAAACAT
This sequence comes from Sequoiadendron giganteum, assembly GCA_007115665.2. NCBI lineage: Eukaryota > Viridiplantae > Streptophyta > Pinopsida > Cupressales > Cupressaceae > Sequoiadendron > Sequoiadendron giganteum. The sequence continues at coordinate 315,308,285 of CM021109.1, forward strand.
ATCCAAATTTCATAATCAGATCTTCAACCATGAATAAATGCAGAGAAAAACCAAATCACTACTTTGCTACACTGAACACCTCTCAATCACATTGTTTCCTCTTTTACTCAAATTTTCTCAAAAGCACTTGGAAACCAAGCACCAAAAACTCAAACTCATCACCTAGAATACATCTAAAAAATCTCAACCACACAAGGGGTTGAACATCATTAATCACCAATACAAGATCATCAAAGCAACACTAGAGGTTGTCATCAATGATACTACTAATGACAACATAATGCAACCAATCAAAGCATTATTACAAAATTCCAAAAATATCTTCATAGACCAATTGGAATCAATGCAACAACCTACTGTTGACATCAATGAAAACACAAGCTACTTATATTTCCAACAGAACCAAATATGTGTGTGTCTCGATAATTTTGTGTTATTTTATATCTTATTTTTATATTCATTTTACTGTATATTGCTCCACGATCCTATTCCTAACATTTGGGAAATTTTAAGACCCATACAACCATTTTCATAATATTTAACATACAAGATATAATAAATACAATTTATCTTAAGGACTAACTACCAATTTCCTTAATAAAAATTCTAAAATGTAAAATAATGTATAGTTTATAGAATCTTAACACAAAATATAAATAAACCTAAAAGAAGGTTCTCAAACCAACCAAAAAACCATGAAACTTACATTGCATATATATGATATCATCATTTCTTGTGTTGAATACACACAAGACAACTAAGAGGGGGGTGGATCGGGTTTACATTAAATATCCAAAACCCTCAAATTATTCAAATCCACATCAACTTAATTAACCCTTAATATGTTAGAATGGTTTAGCATGAAAGAAAATAATAAAAATTGAAACACATCAAAACCATGCACAATAGAACACCAAATTTACATGGAAAACCTAAGAAGGGAAAAACCATGGTGAGGATTAGCTCACAATATAAAGTAATTGCAACACTGAATATAATAGGCTCACTGCCAAAGGGCTCACTACCTAGAAGAAAGAAGGTCTCACTGCTAATGGATCACTGCCAAATTACAAAAAAGAAGAAAGAAGAATGTTACAATGAGAAATCCATCTCAATGCAACATAAAAGATCCACCACAACATCACCAACACATTTTCAAGCTTTTTGAAGATTGTAGACACCTTCTTCTCACTACTTCTAGTGGCCCAACTCATTAAGCTCACACTACACTTCATAAATTTATACTTCAGAATTATGCAATTCGCATCATACTCTTCAAAACTCAATTCTCCATCAACTTATCCCTTATTTATACCATCTTGAACCTTGAAAATTTTCTCCAAGGTCGACTATGCACCTCAACCATGCAAATTCAAATTAGGTCAACACAAAAATATTCCTGCGGTGGGAAGGAATGAAGGTGGACCACATCACACCTTAACCGAAACCCAAATACATTCATGCATGCCACACCATGCTTCCACAATCACCGAACCAAAAATTGAAATCAGTGTAAACACCCAAGGTTGATCAAACCTATGTAAACACCATTACCATTTAATTACACACTTCCTTCAACCCAAAGACAACTCATGGACTGCACATAAAATTCAAACACAATCTACAATATTCCATAAACACCTTGAAATCTAGCAAATTCCTTCACAAAAAATTCACCTGAAGAATGTACACACCTAGTACATTCAAATAACCTTTCATACTCTATAACTTAAGAAACCAACATTCGAAGCACCAAACCATGAACAACTTTTACTATAGGTAGATATGATCATTATCAACACACTTGCAAAACTAGAAGACCAAAAACTAACCTATGGAGAAATGCAGAGGAAAACCATTTCTCCCACACACCATTACAACATATAGTTCACACACTAGTGAACAAAAATCTCTCTATACGATGATACAAACCAATAAATTTTGGATATAGAACCTCTAAACACCTTTAACTAACATATTTGAACCACATAATAATATATTCAACACAAAAGAAATGTGAAGCAAAACCAACCAGAACACAACTTTGTATACCAAAATACCCCTGCAACACACTGTTTCCTCTTTTATTCAAATTTTCTCAAAAGCGCTTGGAAACCAAGCACCAAAGACATATAGTCATCATCTTCAGAACTTCCTCATCATTACCAAACCAAAATCATTCAAAAACAAAAGCCTATCAAAGAAATACTAGAGGTTGACACCAGTAACACTTACTAATGATAACATATGTAATGCAACTAATCAAATCATCACCAGTTGAAATTAATGACAACACATGCATAAGAGCTTGTTGATATCAATGACAACACCAACTACTCATACTTGCAAAAATCTCCCCCTTTTCCATTGATGGCAACACATGATGTGAAAAACCATCAACAACAACAAATAGCTTTGATTTCTTATCACCAACATATTGCTCCATTATTCTCTCTTTCTTTCTCAACTAATCCTTTTACATTTCTCTCTCTCTCTCCCTTACTTAAATGATCCTTTTTCACTTCGCTTTCTCTCCCCCTTTGACATCAATGGAAAAGGGCAACACATTTTCATCTCTTTCCCCCTTTGACATCAAACATACATACTTTCTATCTTTACCGATTTGTATACTCCCCCTTAGGAGCACACAACAAACCACATCAACCATCAACCACTACACATATCCTTTGACAAACCTAACAAGGGGCAACACAAAACTACATCAATACTTACTCCCCCTAACTGTAACAACCAACAAAGCCACTACCTACTCCCCCTAAGAGGTAGCCTCCAACATTAGTCCAGAACAAAGATTGAATCTTGAAATCCACTGGACTGATGCATATCCTTATGCATCTAGTTCAAGGAAGGAGGGGTAATAACCCATAAATTCTCTTGTTGATACTCAAAATTATCCTTAGGAAGAGACTTAGTGAATATATCAGCAACCTGATCCTTTTTAGACACATACTCAAGCTTTACTTCATTCTCTGCAACCTTCTCTCTCAAAAAGTGATATCAGATTGAGATATGCTTTATCCTTGAGTGCATCACTAGATTCTTTGAATTGTTAATAGAATTTGTATTATCACATAAGATAGAAATTGGTTCATCATATACTACTATAATATCCTTCAAAGTTTTCCCTATCCACAACACCTATGTGCAGCAAGATGTTGCCATGGATTCTACCTCTTCTATTGATAAAGACACCAAATCTTGCTTCTTTCTTAGCCAAGACACCAATATGCATCCAAGAAATAATGCATCACCACTTGTACTTTTCCTATAATCCACACAACCTGCCCAATTAGCATTTGTATAAACACTCTGAGAGAAATCAATATCCTTTGGATACCACAAACCATGTTCCAGAGTTCCCTTCAAGTATTTGAATATCCTATTCACTACTACAACATGTGATTCTATAGGATCTTCTTGAAAGCTATCCATAAGAAAAATTGTGTGCATGATATCCAGTCTAGTAGTAGTTAGGTATAGCAGTCCTCCAATCATTGATCTATACTTGCTCTAATCATCCTTAGGAGATTCATCATTCTTACTT